>JANAVB010012741.1:12500-158944 GCA_029216955.1 Iris pallida | reverse complement strand
TCACCGTCAATTTCTGTCCGCGAGTCATTCTTGGAGAAAGAACAAGGACGCGTTCAGAGCTGGAAAACAAGAATTTTCTCATCCGCCGCCAGATTGTCAGGATACGATATTTGGGAAGATAAAGGACTTGCCCTCCGTAATTGAAGATCCATCGAACAATCGTGCGACGGGTTCGGACAAAGCCATAACTGGACCAAACAGAGTATCTTCTGGGACATGCCTTATTAGAAAGGTAATCTTATAAGGTATAATCTTGATGTCATGCATATAGAAAAGAATGTGTTCGATAATGTCTTCAATACCGTCATGGATATTAAAGGAAAGACGAAGGACAATCCAAAATCAAGAGACATTTCGAGATATGCAAGTGTCTTATCTGAACTTGATAAAGGGGAGCTGGTGGACAATTAACTAAGCCGGTAGCACAATACACATTGACAAGAAGATAGATTAATAATCTGCAAATGGAATCTACTTTAAGATTTCCCGACGGCTATGTGTCGAATTTGTCTAGATGCGTTAATCTCAATGAAGGCAAGCTAACGAAATGAAGAGTCACGACTGCCACGTGTTTATGAAAAGATTACTGCCATTGCTTTGAGAGAGTTGTTGCCTTCTTCTGTATGGGTTCCGTTGGCCGAGCTACATTCTTCAGGGATATTGTTCAACTATGTTGACGGTGCAACACATGGTTGAACTTGAGGAGAAGATTGTCTTAACAATTTACAAGTTAGAGAAAATATTTCTTCCGGGCTTTTTCGACAGCATGGAGCATCTACCGATTCATCTAGCATACGAAGCCGTGTCGGTGCATCTGTTCATTATCGATAGATGTACCCATTTGAAAGGTACATAAAAATCGATATAATTTAAGTTGTATTTCATTGTTAATTCTTAAGATAATTTGTCTTTCTAGATAACTACACCATCTAAAGAAGAAAGTTGGCAACAAGACTCATATAGAGGCTTCGATATGCGAAGCATATCTTATCAAGGGGTATCAAACTTCTGCTCAATTTATTTCGATACTCATGTTAAGACAAATCGAAATAGACCTCAAAGGAATGACGATGACGTTGAAGATGGAGGTATATTCAATATAAGGGCAAGCCTATTGGGGATAGTAAGAAACGGTGGTTGACTGACGACGAGTATGATGCCGCTCACCGATATGTCTTGTTAAATTGTGACATACAAGAAGTGAAGATTTGGAGAAGTAAGTGACTACACTTACACTGTTATAATCTCTAATTTGGTGAAGTACTGACTACACTTATTCTTATTCTCTCTAACAGTGTATTTAAAGATGAATTCAAAATGAGGACACCCGATATTACCGATGAAGGACTTCAAAGAGAGGTGATTGTACCATTCCGTCCTGGTTTGCAAATACGTAAGTAACTGAGATAATAATTTATGCGGCTACCATTAAAATATATGTATCTAAAATATTTAAATTATAATATTTATTTACATGTTTTATTGCCGAAACAACACTCACAAATGAGAGTATTCGTTATTTGGCATTGGGACCGAAGAAGCATGAAAGACTTGGCCAGGCTATGTCGTTAATGGCTTCAAGTTTATGGCAACTCGGAATGCTATAAATGCGAATATGTCAATGACGGCTTCAGTACCGAGGATTCTGGTGTTTGCATAAGAGGTACCATATATGACGAGCCGGACTTTGACTATTATGGAGTGCTTCGGGATATTATAGATTTACAATATAGTGCCCCATATGATATGCATATTGTGATATTCAAATGTGAGTGTTCGATACGACACCAAATATCGGTTGGAGAATCGATAAACAATTTGGATTCGTCGATAAATCATCGCAGGAGGTATAGAGGGTCCGACACGTTTGCGATAGCAAGTCAGGCTGTTCAAGTCTACTATACAGGCTACCCAAGGCATCGTAGAGATCGATTTGACTAGTGGACAGTATGCAAGATTAAATCTAGAAATACATTCAACGTTGGAGACCTAGCATACTGTAGAAGCATGGAATTTAGGATCAGAAATCCTATGCGCCTAACATTACATGCGCCAGGAAGCCCAGATGAAGTACTTGGCACAGCAAACAGCAAAAGCATAGACATTAAAGAAGATTTTTTTTTATTTTATATAAAAGTCTATTATGTCTAAAAAAGGATGTAAAGGAGAACTTCTACAAAAAGAAAAGACCCTAAGTCTACAGCCAGGCACAGCAACCGCCATGCGCTCTCAAACAGGCGCATCTCTTCGACGTCTCAGTCAGGCGCATATTTTCGGTGTCTCAGTCAGGCGTATCTCTTCGGCGTCTCAGTCAGGCGCATCTCTTCAAGAGTCTCAGTTATGTGCATCATGAAGTCTCAGCATATGCACCTTACTTCGACCCGATCAAGTGCTTCGACTAATAAGCATTTATTGAGCAGAACCAGGGGGCAATCAACCCTCTAGCTGGAGGAAGAGCTCTCCAAAGTCCAAGGAAGAGGAGAGCACCGCAATCGATCCGCGGCAAAAGGAGGCTTCCAATACAACCAGAATGGGCAACACCCACTCTGACAAAAGAAAGAGCCTCCAAAGCGGGAGCACCGCAATTTGATCTGCGGCTCTTCCAAATAACGGAGACGAGGCTGAGCATCCCGATCTTTGGATGCAAAGGCACCTTCCGCCTGTCTCAGAAGCCCTCGACCCCGACTTTTGGATGTAACAGTCACCTTCACGAGTGCATAAATGAAGGCAAGTCATCGCATCTTCACCTCGGGAGCATCTCGTCAACAGAATGTGCTCGAGCAAACAAGTTCATTCGGAAGGACGTAAGAGAACGAGAAGCAAACTCCCTCCTTGCCATTTATAGGCGGACAAATCAAACCCATGCGCCAAGTGGCTGGCTCTCCGAATCGTGCAATGAATTTGCATTAATGGTGATGAACCTGACGCTTCGAATTCAGCCAAGTCAAAAAC
Source organism: Iris pallida (assembly GCA_029216955.1). Taxonomy (NCBI): domain Eukaryota; kingdom Viridiplantae; phylum Streptophyta; class Magnoliopsida; order Asparagales; family Iridaceae; genus Iris; species Iris pallida. Next base: position 155,992 of record JANAVB010012741.1, on the reverse strand, counting down.
GACTATTTAAAGCACTCGAAGAATGTAACAGTCGGACCAATAAAGACGTGTCATGCAAACGGATGCGCCGGTCAGACCGCGCATCATATAGACGCGCCCATAAGCACCAAGCGCCTCATAAGGATGTGCCCACGCGCCCCATGCGCCTAGTAGAACGCAGATCGAGTGCCCACTCAACAGCCCATCACCCGTCAAAGAACATTAAATGCTGAAGTCTGACACAACAGCAGCCAGTCCCCGAGGACTGAAAGTTGACAGCTTTTTCAGAAAATGAAGCGTCGCTGACGTCAGCATCATCATTACTTTCCTCGGCGGTTACAAGCCACGTGGCCGCCCAACCATTTCGTATGCGCCTCCGCAGCCATGTGCCCAAATCTTTGCATGCACCTCAGACTTTTCTCTGATCCCTAAAGACAGAGGTTAAGTCACTACTGAAGCCTCGCATGCGCCTCAAAAGTCTGCGCCCAGACTGGTTCGTGACTCCTAAAGGTTACAAGCCAAAGTCTACTCGTGCGCCCAATTCTAGGCCATCCTGTCAGATTACTCTCCACCAAATCTGAGATCTTCGAGCCATGGACCTATGACACGTGTCCTTTGACTCGATTCAGCCTAAAGGGGTGCTAATCGCCCAAGATTTCAGCAACTGAAAGATCTTCTCCATTGCTACGTGTCAGCTCGGCCAGCCCACAAAGACAACAGAAAGGGTTCAACTCCTCAATCAGAGCGCATCGTCCATGCACCTCCATCAGCAATCACCACGTGGCATCCCCACAAACTGGCACAACCTACATATGTGTGCATGAGCAGCCAGCCTGCAAGCTATAAATAGAGGGATCATTTCCTTCTTCCATACACACAGACCCACGAACACACAGAGACACACCTACAGACAGAGGCCTACATACACAGTGAGAGAGGCAGATACAGACACTCAACGTCTTCTTCCTCTCCGCAAGCTCCAGCACCCAGAGCAACTCAGATCTTCAGAAAACCGAGAACTGTCGTCAGATCGTCAACGGAGTCAACGCAATACCACTCGCTCCATCGACACAGGGACCCAGATAAACAAAAGTGTTCTCCTAGGACTACATCTAAGTCCTACATTGTAACACTGTTCTGTTTGTAATTGGAATTGTAATAAAATGATTTTAATGGCAAACAAGCTGGCGACTCTGTTGGGGACCTCTTTCTCCTCCACCGAGAAAGCTATATCGCAATCCCGCGCCGTGAAGGTGGGCTCCTCCCACAAGACGCTGGTCGTACGCCTCAATCAACAGGCATATTAGGAGTTCATCTCTGAAGGCAGAGCAAGTCCTTCGAAGCGGCTGCCAAAGCCGAAGAATACTCGCCTTGTCTGGGTGCACAAAGTCGAGGCCCCTGGCACCACTACTGAAGGGGATGCGCCGACGCAGTCCTCCCTTCTCGCTGATGTCCTCAGCGGCCAGGATGCGCCCACCGGTGCAGCGCATCTCTCGAGAAAGCGTGGTGCTGACCACATTCCCCAGCGATCTCCTTCTTAGACAAGAAAGATGCGCCGACGGAGCAAGGGCGCAGCTAATGCCCTGCGCATCACCTCGATATGCCACAGAAGTCCTCTTGTAGAAGCATGGAACAGAATGAAGAAAGACCTACGCGGCTCCGACAGAAGGACCCCATGCGGCTCAGGATTTCCATGCGGCTCAGAAGTCCATGCGGCTCAGGAGTCCATACGGCTCAAGGGTCTATGCGGCTCAGAAAGAAGCACGTGGCCTTCAAACAGTTGTTCTCTACATTCGGCTGCTTTAATGTCCTGACGGCTGCTCTGACAAATGACAACCATGACAGCTCTGACATAGGGACGTAATAATGACTCTGACATGATGGCGTGATCCTAGAAAAGAGGAGAAAATCTTCTTACAGCTGGCAAAATCCACCAAGTTCCGAGGCCACTCCATGCGGCTGCCCATTTGCATGCGGCTGCCTATCCCCATGCGGCTGCCCATCTGCATGCGGCGGCCTATTCCCATGCGGCTGCCCATCTGCATGCGGCTGCCTATCCCCATGCGGCTACCCATCTGCATACGGCTGCCCATCTACATGTGGCTGCCCATCCTCATGCGGCTGCATGTTTCATGCTGCTGAGAAGATCCCCCCATATGCGGCTCGGCCAGGACAGTCCAGTTGAGACACGTGGTGCTCTTCGCTACAATTGAGACACGTGGCAGTCTTATCTTTTTTGAATTATGGGTGCGAACAAATCCCAACAAAATCAGATTTGTTGCGATCATCATAATGGCCCAGATCAAATCAAATCTAGCAAATTGGACACGTGGCAGGCTATCAAAAATCACGAATATTCATGGCAATCAACATTTATTGCCCACAGAGATTTGATGCAATCATATTAATTGCTCAAATATTATTATATTCAAGATGAACGGCCAAGATTCATTGGTCCTTAACCGCCGACTTCTGAAGGAGGTAATCATTGCAAACCCTAATGATGACCCCACTCCTATAAATAGCAAGGTGCCATTCCCTTACAAAAGAGGACATTCTCTAATTGCAGAAGCAGCAGAGGAGAAGGAGAGAGAGCACAAAAAGGAGAGAGCACTACAGAGACATCCAGAGAGCCAGTAACCGAAGGCGCAGAGGAGTCTCCCCACACGTCCAAGAGCATTTCTTCACCAGAGTCAAGGCTACATCCGATCGTCCAAGGAGTAAGGCAGAGCTGCCGTCGCTTTTCCGAGCCTCTACCGTCACCCTCCAGAAAAAACTAAACAATTGTACTTAGATTGTTGTACCTAAGTTTTCGTCCCTAGGCTTTCTTTGTACGAGCGAGTTTGTATTGTGAAGTAAAAGTCTAGTCCTCCGATATAATTGTTCTGTTCTTTTATAATCAATGGCAAACATGATGGCGACTCTGCTGGAAACAAACTTCTCCATGGCTGAGAAGTTGGTAACGCAATCGGATGCAGCCAAACTTGGCTCCACACAACAGAAGATGGTCGTCCGTTTCGACCAACAGGCGTTTGAAGAAATGCTCTCCGACGGGAGCGCTAGCCTGGTCCAGAAGCGAACCTGCACAAAGAAGGCCTGCAGGGAGTGGAGGCCAAAATTATTTGCTCCTCCCCAAGCTCTGGACGGAGTACTCTCTGCTGCCCAAGACGGCGAAGGTAACACTCATGCGGCCCCACTCCAAGCCATAGAAGACTCTGCTGTCCCCATGTTTGGCAGAGGAAAGCACTACGTTGGTGGACTTGCAGGGGCAAAGAGTGATTCTATGTGCTCCAGGAAGAAGTCGAACAAAGGCACTAGCCGCAGGATGAACATTCATGCGGCCAAGATTGCCAGCCGCATGCATGATGTTCATGCGACCGAAACTGCCAGCCAGATACAGAATACCCATGCGGCCAAGATTTCCAGCCGCATGAAGAATACTTATGCGGCCGAGACTTCCAGCCGCATAAAGAAAGCCCATGCGGCTATGATTGCCAGCCGCATGAAGACTGTTGATTCCAGCCGCATGCTGTCTGCTCCACGTGGCTCAGGCTCAGTCTTCGATCGCCTCTCCTATGGTCCTGATCTCTCTGACTCTCTGTAACATCACTTAGACTCTTCCTACTATGTGCCCTCATGCACTAGAGTGAAGAAGTCTAGGGCGGCACGAGCTTGGCGAGCTCAGTCCGCTGTCACGACCTCTGACCGTCCGAGTGCTCCACATACTGTTATGCGGGCCTCCGATGGGAAGTTGTACAGAACCACTCGAGTCCAGCCCCCGGCGGCAAACGGACAGAGTGGTTCCCAAAAGTCTCCCAAAACCAAGGGCACAAACATGATCGTTCCAGACCCATCTGACTTGCGTGAGGTTATCCTCCACAAACGCAAGGAAAAAGAAGAGGCCTCATTGTGCAAAGAGTCCTCCCACGGATATCACTGCACCCAAGTCATTGTCAACTGCTATTGCAATAACGCGACGGTATGAGAAGACCGACAGTCCGTCTTCCAAAGATTACAACAGCCGAGCTCAGGGGATGAGGCGCCTCCCGTCGTCTCTTGCAACTCTACTCAGAAAATTCCCGCCGATGGGAGAGGGAAGAAGATAAACGTTTCCAGCCCAAAGATTTTGACCACTATGACTAAGAAACTGTCGTCTAAACGGTTATCCACCACCAGAGTTTTCCAAGGTACCCGTTCAAAGACGAAATCTGCTACAGTGGGAGATTCATCATCCACATTACTGGGGGTCGCTGGAACTGGGGGTAGCACTCCTCCGAACATCCACGACAATCCGATGTTCCAAGGAGACGAGCCCGGGGAAATAACTCTCCCATCAAATATAGCAGGTGTCGACGTCCCCGAGGACGTCCATGACACTCAAGATGAAGAAAACTCTGAAGCTGGGGGTACTATTCCTTCTGAGTCCGAACCAGAGGAGGATATCCCCACATACCCTGATGACTTTTCAGTACAGGGGTATGATTCGGAGGGCACGTCATCTACCGTCCCTTCCACTTCCACTCATGTGAGGACGATGTTCATAAAAAACGATGAACAAGATGGTCCCAGTGATCGCCAACGCATCGACACTCTGGAGGCTATACTGCGCACTTTGGTCAAATCGGTGGACGAGATCAAAGCAGCCCTCTCTACTCTGCAAGGAGGGACGCCTGGCCAAACAAATTTGGGTCCCACGGTCAATGCAGACTCGAACTCAGTGGCACTGAACCCGGGCAACAATCCTCCTGAAATGACGACTCCTACCGCCGCAGACGAGGCCAGGGAGGCAAGAAGAGAGGTCCAGGAGCTTCGGGCCATGTTCCATGCCCGAGAAAACTGCCAAGACCTCAGGATGCGACAACCGTATCCCGCTGCGTGGAGAGATGTTCCCTTCCCACTAAAGTATAAACCATTCCACATCAATCCGTATGATGGGAAGACCTCCGCAAGTCGGTACATCACTTACTTCGAGGTCACAACCGACCATCTACCCCATGACGATGCCATCCTTACACGATTATTCATCGGAGCATTGGAAGGGGTCGCCTTCGACTGGTACCGTAACCTGCCAGACAACTGCATCCACTCCTTCACCGGCTTCAAACGCATGTTCCTAGAGAGGTTCTATGAAGTAGGATAAGACGTGACAATGTCCACTCTTATGGACGTTGTTCAGGGAGAAAAGGAGCTAACAAGGAATTACATCGAGCGGTTTCGCCAAACCGTGATGAAGCTGCCTTCCGACAACCCTGATTCCTCCTTGATTAAAATTTGCCAAAAGAGACTACTTCCCACAATCAGCCTCTGGATGGGCGAGAGCCAATTCAGGGATTGGAAGACGTTCATCATCAGTACCACTAGCGTCGAGGACAGGTTGAAGAAGGCTCGCCAACTTGGATTGCACATGTCGGAGGGAGAGGACAAGGGCAAGCGCCCTAATACCAACAACAACAATGGTGGTAACGCCTCCAACAATCGGGACAACAAGGGCAAGCAGGCTATGGTGGCCGATACAGCCCAGAAACCTGAGTCAAAATCGGCAGACAAGCAATAGCCGCAAATGACCTACTCCTTTGAAGACGGCCATGTCAAGCCCATCTTGGACATGCTCATACAAGGAGATAGAATTCAGCTCCCTCCACCAAGACAGGAACCTCGGCCGACAAAAATAGAGAGCCCAAAGTACTACCATTACCATCGCTACGTCCACCATGCTACACACGACTGCTACCAACTAAAGCGATACATCCAACATCTCATCGATTCCAACGCTCTGGCCATTGATTTCGAAGAGGTGACCGTGGCAGCCAATATGGTGTGAGTACAATTCGACAGCTTCCCTCCAACGGAGGCCTAAGACGGCGTGATACCCATCCCACGGGCGACAATGGAGATTGCTAATCTTCTACCTCCTCGAGATCTGACTGCTGGTCTAGTGTCTCTCACCATATCCCGAGGGAAGGTCATGTGGGTCCATCCAGACTTGGTATCTGAAGTGACTCAATCCACACCACCCTCCATTGGCAAGAAAAAGAATGGAAAAGTCAGATCCTGTCGCACAATTTCGGTAGATGTCGAGGAAGCTGCAGCTGTCATCACTCGGTCTGGTGCTCAATTCCAGCCTGTACCAGATAACCCGACTGAAGAACATCAGCTGGCTACTGCTGACGCTCCGGGACCTTCTCAACCTCCGACGAAAGATAAGCCTAGGCCGAAGGAGATCCGCTTTGACAAATCCCTCCGCAAAGAGGCATCTCATGGGCTGGAAAGCCCCTACAACTTTGACATCCTGGCACAATTGGCTAACACACCGGCCAAGTTGTCATTATATGAGCTCCTAAGACTCTCCAAGGATGTTCGCATGGCTTTGAGTGAGGCACTCCAGAATGCCGACGTATATCTAGCTCAGGTCAACCTCACGGGAGAGAGCCTGCCTGCAAATCTCCAAGACAGCACTTGCACAGGAGCGATGCCCAACATTGTCTTTACTCCACGATATGCTCATCAAAACCAATCTGCATGATCATCCATTATACTACACTGGATATATCGGTGACGTAAAGGTGGATCGGATGCACATTGATCCTGGTTCTTCCATAAGCATCATCCTGAAGGGTCTGTTACATTATCTCCGTATTCCTATGCATCGCCTGACGCCAACAAGCACCGCCATCAGCGGTTTTAATTCGGGCAGGAGCTACCCGATTAGAAAGATTCATTTGAAGTGCCGAATTGGCGATCTTCAGTCAGAGATGACCTATTACGTCGTAGATGCGGACACTTCCTACAATATCCTCCTAGGGCGCCCTTGGATTCATGATTACATGATCATGCCTTCCATGCTGCACCAGTGCTTCAAGTATGTTGACAAATACGGCTTCGTGAGGACAGAATTTGCCGACATCGATCCCTTCAAAGGGGTCGAATTCTACTACTCAGATTCCTGCTTATACAAAAAGTTGAAAAGGCACCTTGGCGAAGGAAATGTGCAAGCTCGAACTGAGACAGCCACAGGATCAGAAGAACCTCTGACGATCCACCTCCAAGCTCGCAAACCTGGCAAGACCGCACCCCTTACGGCCGCTCTGCGTAAGGATGCAATCAGCCCCTCCGCACAAGAGGGGCAAATGATAATCCGGCTGCCAAGGTCCGGCCAAGTGCCAACACCCGCAACGGAGCCACTGATAATCAGACTGCCTAGAGTCGGCCAGCCACAAATGGAGAAGCTCCATCCCTCCGACAAGCCAATGACGATACGTCTTCCCAAGAAGAATCGTCACCCCGATGCAAAGTCGGGGGCTTCTAGCGAGCCAACAACTCCCCGCCCAGCATCGAGTACCAAACTGGGGGTCACTAGTTTGCCAACGACTCCACGTTCTGCTCCACCAGCAGAACCCCTGATGATCAAGTTGCCCAAGTCATCCTCTCAGTCTTCATTTATACAGGGGGTGGACGAAGAAGAACCAGAACTGGCCAAATACGTGGCTGTTCACACTGATGTTCCATCCGCAGATGATGTAATCCCGTTAGAAAAGATACCTTACTTCCGTGAAAGACGCTTACCATATAATCGAAGGAGGGGACCATCCAATCATCTTCGGTCGAAAGAATAATCTACAGCCCTTCAAGATGGAAGAAGTTGAGCTCGAACCCGACACCAGGAGATTGCCTCTTTATCTGTATAGTTTCCAATCCAAGTACCTTATGCAAAAACAAGGATATTATCAACCCCTGATTTTCAAAAATTATTAAACTAGTGTTAATTAATTATTAAATGTCATTATTGGTTTTAAAATAATTTAATATGATTTTAGGAATTTTCTAGAATTGTTAAATGAATTTTTAATGTGTTTTAAATACAAAAAATATTATTTTGTAATTTATTTAAATGTTTCAATATCAATATGTAATTTTCTAAATAGTTTTAATATCATTCTGCAATTTTTGAAATGTTGTTTATATCAGTTTGTAATTAGGAATTTGGTTTTAATTAAGGAATGCAAATGTTATTTTGCATTTTATACTGTAAAAACTCCTTATGCAATTTCCTAATTCCTGAGGGACCTAACTGCTAATTACCAAACCCCCCCCCCCCCACGTCACTCTCTCTCTCCTCTGACTCTCACCCACCCCCGACGATTGCCCCGACCGACTACGACCGGCTGCCCCCGTCTTTCCCGGCTGCCCCCACCGCCACAAACTTCTATAAAACAACCCCCTCTCCCCCCTGACTAAACCCTAACCCTAAATCTCCCCCACGACCAATCGCTGCCCCGTCCTTCCCCGACGAACCCCCAAACCCTAACCCTACTCCGACGAACTCCGCCCAGCCCCACCGTCGACCTTCACCGCCAACCACCACCACCATTCGACGCGCCCCGACGAGACGCGTCGATCGCCACCGGAGCGCTACCGTCCCGACCGCTCCTCCACCGTCCACGACCGTCGAACCCCCCCAGATCTGGACACGTGAGTATTTGTGTCAAACTGTGTCGTGCGTGTCTCGTACGCAAGTATGTTGTTCGCCGTGTCCTGGCGAGCACAAGTGTGGAACTGGACACGCGAGATTGAACTCGTGCGTGTCGTGCAGGCCTAGGACACGCTGATACCTGTCTCCTTAACTGTCAGGACACATGATGGTTTCTATATTATTTTTTTTATTTTAATTCATTCGAGCCTAAATAAAAGAAATAAAAACCCTATTCCTAATAGTCGGGCCAACTGGCCCATTGGCCAGCGAGCAACAATAAAACTCTCTCCCCCCGCTCTGTTGGCTCGGGTTCGAGCCTTTCTGTTTCCTTTCCCTTTTCTTTTCCTTTTTCTTTTTCTTTTTCTTTTTATATATATTTATATATATATGTATATACATATATTTGTATATATATATGTATTATTCTATATATACTATAATTTTGTATATATATATTTACTGTTTTTATATATATATATATATATGTATACTTCATTATTTTATATATGTATATATATATATATGTATTATGTATACATATATATTTATGTATATATATTTCCTTATGTATATATTATTATATATATACTATTATATATATATGTATACATTAATTTTGTATATATATATATATATATATATATATATATATATGTTATATAGATAAGTATTTTCTTATATATATATATCTATATATATATATATATATATATACACATTTGTAATTTATATATATATATATATATATATATATATATATATATATATATATCTAATATGTAAACATCCCTATATTTGTGTATATATATTTATATATATATATATATACACTATTTTCATGTGTGTATCTTAGCTTAGTATAAATTATCTTTATAAGATAATATTCATACTTTTATAGTTACTATGTAAAACTTTACCTTATTAAAATAATAATATTTATTTTTATTTACCAAATTGTATTTTTATTGTATTTAAATTACTGCAACCATTTGGTGTCCAAGCCTAGCATGGGTATTTGGGCCCAAATGTGTTTTCACACATTCAAGACCTGTACAAGTCATATTGGACTTGTTTCATGGCCTTGGGTCCTGTATTTGAACTTTGGTTCAAATTATATACATGGACGAAATACGCAAATAATTAATTATTGTGTGCAATGCTGTTTTTGATTTTCTAAAAATACTTAAAGTACTGCTAAAATTATGGAAAAATAGTTTTTAGATACTATGTTAAGTTAGCTAATTTAGTATAATTTTCGTAGTATTTAATTTACTGTTTTGCCACTAGTTTGACATATGAAACCAAAACTCATTTTCTGTATACTTAGGAAAACTGATTTTTATAAAATATTTGTACTGGTTAATAAATTCCAGAAAAATTATAATAAATTTCTATGATTAACAAGGATCACCTTGGTACTTTACTTTAAGAAAAACTAGGCTTTTTGTCTACTTCAAAAATTGTTAGAACACAATGATCTTTTGATTTATTTATTGATTAATTACGACTTGTAGCTTTTTGTGTTATTTGGAGTTTTAGTCGTGTTGAACCCCATCCCTCACTAGTGTAAAGACCCTAGAAAGTTAGTTAACATAGTGTGTCACCCCACATTGGTCTTCTATGCCAAAGTCATCATTTTGGCTAGGTGTCCAATCACAAGTCGTATTTCACCAATTAGTGTCCTAGTGTTTTAGCTTAGTGTAAAAACTAAGTTATTGTATTTATTCTACAGTGACGAGTTACCGGACATCCATAGCACTTTTATCGCAGCTTGTTTTGCTTTGCTCTGCTAGAGGCAAGTACTTTCTACGAACTTTACATATTGTCACATAAATGAACTGCAAGCCCCACCATGTTAAATGCTGATCCTTGGGGTAGCAAGTTAGATCTCTACATGTTGTACTTTCAGTTACTACCATGCTTAGAACAGTCTTGATGTATCTCTGACATGATTAGAATATGGGTTATGGGAAAACTGTTAGTAGTGTACGTGATTATGCCCCCTTCTCCCGTACGTATGTACCGAACAAGGTTGACATGCTATATGTATACCTTGTCGTAGGCCTTTATCTCAAAGCGGATTTGTGCGTATGTACATCTGTCGCCGTTTCACTTGTATAAAAGTACATTTCATTATGTGCCCCCAGCACATTGTACATCTATTGACCGATCACGTACCTGCTACAGTTTTAAATATTACATATACATCTGTCTCTATGACATATGTGTCCTTGCCCTGATAGACTATGTGATGCCATGCTTTCCAGTTATTCCTCTTATGTTCATTTCCATGTTTTATATGCTAGTTTGCTAGATTTAGTACTTGCTCCCGTCCTGACAGGATAACGTTGTAGGTATCCTTACTGAGGAGGAGTTACTCTGTGACACATACTATGGAGATACTGCCGAGGACCCGGCTCTGCTTTACGAGGATGTTCCTGCGGGAAACCGCGCCTAGTTGTCTTTTGTTTACTTAGACTTTTGAGAGTAGACATGTATTAGACTATATCATTTTGTAACTGGACATGTATCCAGTTTTACATTTTAGTTTACTTGTACTTGGATATTTTACTATATACGACGACTTTTGTGTTTGGAGCATTTATGATTCTTCTTCACTTATAGAACTGTTAGTACATTTAGTCTTATCCTGTTGTCTTTAGAACAGCTTACTACGTTTTATCTCAACGTAGGCTGGACATGACTCGGCCTGGCCCAATAATTTGGGTAGCGGGTCGTGACATGTTTTTAGTGGTGGCCCATGCAGGTCCTGACTAAACTGTTTGGTTACATTATTGTACCAAGCATGCCTGCAATTAGGAACTTAAGGTAATTAGACAACATTAGGAAAGACGCTTAGAACACTTAGAGGAATGCTAGGATTGCAACATAGGAAATACACCACATGTTTGCTATTATAATTAGATTTTCTTACATATGATTGCTTACTTTAAATAAGTCCTTATAAGTCTTTTTATGTGTAATTTAGATGGTGCTTACTCGTTCATCCCAGTATGTTACCCCCGAAAATGGGGCCCTCCATATCCAGTCAGCTGACCAGTTGACTGATACACCTCCACCTACCACATTCCCCCACTCCACAGATCCACAGACCCAGATACCACCTTCCACATCCCAATCCCAGCAGGCCCCAATACTTCCACCACCCCCTATCACTATACCCACCCAGGCTTCCGTCACACTCGACGGGACCCAGCTGCTCACACTGATCCAGGGGTTCCTAACAACCCATCAGGAGCAGACTACCCTACTCCGCCAGAGCATGGAGCGTTCTGAGGGACGTCCCGTGGTCCCACCACATGTAGAGCCACGGCAGAGAACGGGAACGGTCAAGGACTTCATGGGTCTGAATCCCAAGGAGTTCTCAGGGACTGAGGGCATAGTAGTAGCAGATGACTGGCTAGATTCAGTAGAGAGGAAGCTTCTGGGAGTTAGGATGCCGGATGACCTTCAGGTCGAGGCAGTAGGATTTCTGCTGATAGACTTAGCAGGAGTCTGGTTCAGGAATGAGCCGTTGTTCGCGAGAGGTAGAGCCACCTGGGACCAGTTCAAGACCCAGTTCAAGAAGAAGTTCTTCTCGACCACTGCTAGAGTAGCCATGGGGCTACGATTCCAGAACATCCAACAGGGGAACCATTCTGTTGACGAGTATGCGGCAGAGTTAGTCGCTTGAGCCATTTCGCTCCTAGTCTGGTTGCTGATCCAGAGGAGATGACCCGTAGGTTTTGCCATGGTCTCGTTCCAGACATTGGCATTCTTATAGTGGCGAACGGTACGACTGACTACTACCAGAGCCTAGAGTTGGCCCGGAGCATTGAGGAGCGTCTTCTATCTAGCAAAAGGTCGGCTCCTGTACATCATGAGGGACCGTCCAAGCGTCAGGCTTTCCAGCAGAAAGCGTCGACGCCACCCCAGCAGACTTACCGTCCCTCTACACCACACCATCAGACCCCGCCAGTTAGAGCCCCGGGACCCCGGCCGCAGCAGAGGGAAGCTGTATGTTCTTTCTGCGGAAGACCAGGGCATGATCACTCCGTCTGCAGGAAGAGGTTGAAGCTGTGTCTAGCTTGTGGGTCTGCCACCCACATGATACGGGAGTGCCCAGTAGCGAAGACTAGAGGACCGCTCCCGACTCAGCAGCAGAGGTTCGGGCAGCATCTGCAGCAACAGAAGGGACCTCAGGGGAGGGTTTATAGTCTAGCCATTGAACCGGAGCCGGAGCAGGTTTCGGAGCCGGATTACTTAGCTGACGTCATCACAGGTCATGTTTATTTGCATACTTTTCTAGCTGTATGTTTGTTTGATTCTGGTACATCTCATAGCTTTCTATCATTAGAGTTTATGCATAAACATCATCTAGTAGCTACACCTACTGCGGAGATTAGTAGAGTGATGACGGGAGGAGGACCAGTGCCTATTAGATCTATCTATAGATGTTCTATTTTATAGCCGGGAGAGAGTTCGGGGGGCGATTCTTTGTGATGCCACTCCCCGGTTATGATATCATATTGGGGATGGACTGGCTTAGCTATGCCCATGCATCTATAGATTGCCATGAGGGTAGTATTTTGTTCAGTCCCCCAGGCACAGCACCATTCAGTGTCAGGAGGACAGGGCCGGAGATCAGCCTAGAGCCGAACTATTATGCGACAGTCGAGGACGCAGCACCGCCACACCCTATCATTAGGGTGTTTATGGATGTATTCCCAGAGGATCTTCCAGGACTTCCGCCTGACAGAGATGTGGAGTTCACTATAGATTTAGTGCCGGGTTCATCACCAGTATCCCGGGCTTGCAATAGAGTGAATCCCAAGGAGGCCATAGAGATGAAAGAGCAGATTGATGACCTGTTGAAAAAGGGTTTCATTCGATCCAGTGCTTCTCCATGGGGAGCACCAGTGCTCTTTGTGCCTAAAAAGGATGGTACAGTCCGGTTGTGTATTAACTATCGGGCCTTGAATGCCATCACCATCAAGAACAAATATCCTCTGCCCAGGATAGATGATTTGTTCGACCAGTTGAGCGGGGAGAAGGTGTTTTCCAGGATAGACTTGAGATCCGGGTACCACCAGGTGAAGGTTAGGCCAGCAGACATCCAGAAGATGCCGTTCAATACGAAGTACGGGCAGTACGAGTTTCTGGTGATGCCATTTGGTCTCACAAATACGCCAGCTGTCTTTATGAACTTGATGAATAAGACATTTCACCAGTATCTGGATAAGTTCGTCGTGGTGTTTATCGACGACATCCTGATATACTCGAAGACGCCAGAGGAGCATGCAGAGCACTTGCGGATAGTTTTAGGGATTCTGAGGCAGGAGAGATTGTTTGCCAAATTGTCGAAGTACGAGTTCTTTTTAGACCGAGTGGAGTTTCTCGGCCATGTAGTCACTGGAGATGGAATCTCGATGGATCCCAGGAAGATTGCTGCAGTTGAGACGTGGAAGGCTCCGACGTCAGTTTCAGAGATCAGGAGCTTTCTGGGTTTAGCAGGCTATTACAGAAAGTTCGTCCAGGACTTTGCTAGGATAGCTGAACCCATGACGAAGCTGACGCGGAAGGACACAGAGTACATCTGGTCAGAGGACTGCCAGGCGGCATTTGAGGAGCTGAAGAGGAGGCTGACGACCGCTCCAGTTCTGACTTTACCTTCAGGTTCTGGAGGTTTCACCATATACAGTGATGCTTCTAGGAAGGGGCTAGGATGTGTTCTACAGCAACATAGGAAAGTGATTGCTTATGCATCTAGGCAATTGCGGACTCATGAGAGGAATTATCCTACCCATGACCTCGAGTTAGCTGCGGTGATCTTTGCACTCAAGTTATGGAAACATTACTTATACGGAGAGCGTGTGGAAATCTTTACTGACCACAAAAGCTTGAAGTATGTGTTCACACAGAAAGAGCTGAACATGAGGCAAAGACGATGGTTGGAGTTGATGAAGAACTTCGACATCGATTTACAGTATCATCCCGGGAAGGCAAATATGGTAGCGGATGCGCTGAGCAGGCATCCGATGGCATGGTACCTGATGATTGATCGGCATTTGCGGGAGGATCTGGAGAAGCTCGATATTGAGCTAGTTCGGCCAGGATCAGTGATACAGATGATGGCGCTTGACATTCAGTCAGGTTTGATGGAGCAGATCCGGGAGGCACAGTCTACAGATAAGAGCCTTCGCAGACTTCGACCCCAGGCATTAGCTGGATTGCTGGATGACTTCACTATAGCAGAGGATGGATCCCTAAGGCATGGCAGCCGATTGTGCGTACCGAAGGAAGAGCTGGTAGAGGCAGTTTTACAGGAGGCGCACCGATCGAGATATTCTATTCACCCTGGTGCTAACAAGATGTACCGTGACTTGCGGAAACATCTTTGGTGGCACGGGATGAAGAGGGATGTATCACGTTTCATCTCGAGATGCCTAGTTTGCCAGCAGGTCAAGGCAGAGCGCCAGAGGCTAGTTGGTTTGTTGCAGCCGTTACCCATTCCCGAGTGTAAGTGGGAACATATTACGATGGATTTCGTTTTAGGGCTTCCTCGTTCCCAAGGAGGGAAGGATGTCATCTGGGTCATCGTAGACAGGCTGACGAAGTGTGCGCACTTCATACCCTTCAAGGTGGGGCTTTCCACCGAGAAGTTGGCAGAGCTATACATGCAGCAGATAGTTCACCTACACGGAGTGCCGGTGAGCATCATATCAGACAGAGACAGCAGATTTACATCCCACTACTGGAGGAGCTTGCAGGAGGAGTTGGGCAGTAGGCTCAAGTTCAGTACGGCGTACCACCCGCAGACAGATGGGCAGTCCGAGAGGACGATACAGACGCTGGAGGATATGCTGAGGACCTGCGTGCTGGACTTCGGAGGATCATGGGAGAGCCATCTGCACTTGGTGGAGTTTTCATACAACAACAGCTACCAGGCCAGTATTGGTATGTCTCCTTTCGAGGCGCTATATGGACGACGATGTCGGACACCGCTCTTTTGGGATGATGTCGGAGATAGAGTTATGCTTGGGCCAGAGATGATCACGGATGCAGCAGAGAAAGTCGGGATGATCAGAGACAGGCTCAGAGTAGCTCAGGACAGGCATAAACACTGGGCTGATGCTAGTCGCAGACCGATGGAGTTCGCAGACGGTGATATGGTGCTAGTGAAGATATCACCTACTAGAGGGACGATCCGGTTCGGACGAGGAGGGAAGCTGAGCCCCAGATACATCGGGCCGTTCGAGGTACTTGGCAGGATCGGAGAGGTAGCTTACAGGGTTGCACTTCCACCCAACCTTGCAGGAGTTCACGACGTCTTTCACGTATCTCAGCTGAGGAGATATGTTCCAGATCCCAGTCATGTGCTAGATCACTCAGAGTTGGAGGTCGGACCGAGCCTTACAGTTTCTGAGCAGCCAGTGGAGATATTAGACCGGAGAGAGAAGAGGCTGAGGAACAAGGTTATACCCCTAGTACGAGTAGCTTGGAGCCGTCACTCTCCAGGTGAATCTACTTGGGAGAGGGAGTCGGATATGAGGGAGAGATACCCTTACTTGTTCGATCCAACCGCTGCGAGGGAACCACCCGTTCCCGCTTGATGCCTTAGAGGTTAGTTTCGATCGCAGCCTTAGTCATTTTGTTGCATTGTTTACTATGTTAGAACATTGTCGGGTCTTCAATCCTTGTGAATTTCGAGGACGAAATTTTTCAAGGAGGGAAGACTTGTCAACCCCTGATTTTCAAAAATTATTAAACTAGTGTTAATTAATTATTAAATGTCATTATTGGTTTTAAAATAATTTAATATAATTTTAGGAATTTTCTAGAATTTTTAAATGAATTTTTAATGAGTTTTAAATACAAAAAATATCATTTTGTAATTTATTTAAATGTTTTAATATCAATATGTAATTTTCTAAATAGTTTTAATATCATTCTGCAATTTTTGAAATGTTGTTTATATCAGTTTGTAATTAGGAATTTGGTTTTAATTAAGGAATGCAAATGTTATTTTGCATTTTATACTGTAAAAACTCCTTATGCAATTTCCTAATTCCTGAGGGACCTAACTGCTAATTACCAAACCCCCCCCCCCCACGACACTCTCTCTCTCCTCTGACTCTCACCCACCCCCGATGACTGCCCCGACCGACTACGACCGGCTGCCCCCGCCTTTTCCGGCTGCCCCCACCGCCACAAACTTCTATAAAACAACCCCCTCTCCCCCCTGACTAAACCCTAACCCTAAATCTCCCCCACGACCAACCGCTGCCCCGTCCTTCCCCGACGAACCCCCAAACCCTAACCCTACTCCGACGAACTCCGCCCAGCCCCACCGTCGACCTTCACCGCCAACCACCACCACCATTCGACGCGCCCCGACGAGACGCGTCGATCGCCACCGGAGTGCCATCGTCCCGACCGCTCCTCCGCCGTCCACGACCGTCGAACCCCCCCCAGATCTGGACACGTGAGTATTTGTGTCAAACTGTGTCGTGCGTGTCTCGTATGCAATTATGTTGTTCGCCGTGTCCTGGCGAGCACAAGTGTGGAACTGGACACGCGAGATTGAACTCGTGCGTGTCGTGCAGGCCTAGGACACGCTGATACCTGTGTCCTTAACTGTCAGGACACAGGATGGTTTCTATATTATTTTTTTTATGTTAATTCATTCGAGCCTAAATAAAAGAAACAAAACCCTATTCCTAACAGTCGGGCCAACTGGCCCATTGGCCAGCGAGCAGCAATAAAACTCTCTCCCCCCCCCCCCCCCCCCCCGCTCTGTTGGCTCGGGTTCGAGCCTTTCTGTTTCCTTTCCCTTTTCTTTTCCTTTTTCTTTTTCTTTTTCTTTTTATATATATTTATATATATATGTATATACATATATTTGTATATATATATGTATTATTCTATATATACTATAATTTTGTATATATATATTTACTGTTTTTATATATATATATATATATATATATATATATATATATATATATGTATACTTCATTATTTTATGTATGTATATATATATATATGTATTATGTATACATATATATTTATGTATATATATTTCCTTATGTATATATTATTATATATATACTATTATATATATATATATATGTATACATTAATTTTGTATATATATATATATGTTATATAGATAAGTATTTTCTTATATATATATATATATATCTATATATGTATATATATACACATATGTAATTTATATATATATATATATATATATATATATATATATATATATATATATATATATATATATATATATATATATATCCAATATGTAAACATCCCTATATTTGTATATATATATTTATATATATATACACTATTTTTATGTGTGTATCTTACTTAGCTTAGTATAAATTATCTTTATAAGATAATATTCATACTTTTATAGTTACTATGTAAAACTTTACCTTATTAAAATAATAATATTCATTTTTATTTACCAAATTATATTTTTATTGTATTTAAATTACTGCAACCATTTGGTGTCCAAGCCTAGCATGGGTATTTGGGCCCAAATGTGTTTTCACACATTCAAGACCTGTACAAGTCATATTGGACTTGATTCATGGCCTTGGATCCTGTATTTGAACTTTGGTTCAAATTATATACATGGACAAAATACGCAGATAATTAATTATTGTGTGCAATACTGTTTTTGATTTTCTAAAAATACTTAAAGTACTGCTAAAATTATGGAAAAATAGTTTTTAGATACTATGTTAAGTTAGCTAATTTAGTATAATTTTCGTAGTATTTAATTTACTGTTTTGCCACTAGTTTGGCATATGAAACCAAAACTCATTTTCTGTATACTTAGGAAAACTGATTTTTATAAAATATTTGTACTGGTTAATAAATTCCAGAAAAATTATAATAAATTTCTATGATTAACAAGGATCACCTTGGTACTTTACTTTAAGAAAAACTAGGCTTTTTGCCTACTTCAAAAATTGTTAGAACACAATGATCTTTTGATTTATTTATTGATTAATTACGACTTGTAGCTTTTTGTGTTATTTGGAGTTTTAGTCGTGTTGAACCCCATCCCTCACTAGTGTAAAGACCCTAGAAAGTTAGTTAACATAGTGTGTCACCCCACATTGGTCTCCTATGCCAAAGTTATCATTTTGGCTAGGTGCCCAATCACAAGTTGTATTTCACCAATTAGTGTCCTAGTATTTTAGCTTAGTGTAAAAACTAAGTTATTGTATTTATTCTACAGTGACGAGTTACCGGACATCCATAGCACTTTTATCGCAGCTTGTTTTGCTTTGCTCTGCTAGAGGCAAGTACTTTCTACGAACTTTACATATTGTCACATAAATGAACTACAAGCCCCACCATGTTAAATGCTGATCCTTGGGGTAGCAAGTTAGATCTCTACATATTGTACTTTCAGTTACTACCATGCTTAGAACAGTCTTGATGTATCTCTCACATGATTAGAATATGGGTTATGGGGAAACTGTTAGTAGTGTACGTGATTATGCCCCCTTCTTCCGTACGTATGTACCGAGCAAGGTTGACATGCTATATGTATACCTTGTCATAGGCCTTTATCTCAAAGCAGATTTGTGCGTATGTACATCTGTCGCCGTTTCACTTGTACGAAAGTACATTTCATTATGTGCCCCCAGCACATTGTACATCTATTGACCGATCACGTACCTGCTACAGTTTTAAATATTACATATACATCTGTCTCTATGACATATGTGTCCTTGCCATGATAGACTATGTGATGCCATGCTTTCCAATTATTCCTCTTTTGTTCATTTCCATGTTTCATATGCTAGTTTGCTAGATTTAGTACTTGCTCCTGTCCTGACAGGATAACGTTGTAGGTATCCTTACTGAGGAGGAGTTACTCTGTGACACATACTATGGAGATACTGCCGAGGACCCGGCTCTGCTTTACGAGGATGTTCCTGCGGGGAACCTCGCCCAGTTGTCTTTTGTTTACTTAGACTTTTGAGAGTAGACATGTATTAGACTATATCATTTTGTAACTGGACATGTATCTAGTTTTACATTTCAGTTTACTTGTACTTGGATATTTTACTATATACGACGACTTTTGTGTTTGGAGCATTTATGATTCTTCTTCACTTATAGAACTGTTAATACATTTAGTCTTATCCTGTTGTCTTTAGAACAACTTACTACGTTTTATCTCAACGTAGACTGGGCATGACTCGGCCTGGCCCAACAATTTGGGTAGCGGGTCGTGACAGATATAATCTTGGAACTACACCAGGCTTGAACTACGGAACTGGACGATGGTTACCCTTACAATCGCCGATCTCGGTTGGAAAGCCACGAGATTACTATAACAAGACCAGACGTGGGCTAGGTTATGTCACACCCGTGACAACACCCGAAAGCTCAGACAAAGAATGCGACTGGCACTCACACTCAACCGGATCACCCACTTCCGATTCGGATATCAGCGTCGGAGACATGCTCAGGCAAGTCTGGTCCGTCAATATGGCACTTACCGATGCCAACGAAGAAGATGAAGATATTCCCGAACTTCTTGAGCTAGAACCTTGGGCACAACAACTAGATACGCAGTGGGAGAAGCGGTTCGAACAAAGAGAGCCTCCCACCGAGGATGAGGTTGTACAAGTTGATCTCGGTGATGAATCCACCCCAAAACCCATCTTCATCAGCAAGAATTTCACTGATGAAGAGCGAGAATCACTACTGGAACTTGTCAAAGAATATATTGATGTGTTCGCGTGGAGCTATGAAGACATGCCAGGACTAAACCCCGATGTTGCTCTTCAAAAGCTCAACGTTCGTCCAGATGCAAAGCCAGTAAAACAACAACAACGACGCTTCCGCCCAGGCATCATGGATGCGATCGAAGCCGAAGTCAACAAACTGATAACCAGCGGCTTCATTCGCGAGGAACAACATCCGGACTGGGTCGCCAACGTAATACCGGTCCTCAAGAAAAATGGGAAGATTCGAATCTGTATCGACTTTCGCAATCTGAACGAGGCATGTCCCAAAGACGAGTTTCCCCTCCCTATCACAGACATCATGATTGACAACACCTGCGGTTTCGAACGTATGTCGTTCATGGATGGCTTCTCGGGGTATAACCAAATCAAGATGTCCCCCGACGACGAAAAGCATACATCATTTCGAACACCAATCGGCACATACTGCTACACAGTCATGCCTTTCGGTTTGAAGAACGCTGGCGCCACCTATCAGAGAGCTATGAGCCTCATCTTCAGGGACCACTTGCGCAAGATCGTGGAGTGCTATGTTGATGACATCGCCGTCAAGAGTCGCTATAAGGGAGACCATCTGCAGGATCTGAGAACGGTATTCGACCTCATGCGAGCGCACAACTAAAAAATGAATCCTACCAAATCCTTCTTGGGTGTATCCAGTGGAAAATTCCTGGGTTTCATCATCACCTTCCAGGGTATCCACGTAGACCCTGAGAAGATGAAGGCAATCATGGAGATGAGTCCTCCGAGAAATCTCCGAGAACTCCAAGGCCTTCAAGGGAGGATAGCTTACATCAGGAGGTTCATTTCTAACCTCTCCGGGCGATGTCAGCCATTTACCCATC
Organism: Iris pallida; assembly: GCA_029216955.1. Classification (NCBI taxonomy): domain Eukaryota; kingdom Viridiplantae; phylum Streptophyta; class Magnoliopsida; order Asparagales; family Iridaceae; genus Iris; species Iris pallida. The sequence goes on along the minus strand of JANAVB010012741.1, from coordinate 134,906 downwards.
TCATGAAGAAGGGCGTCTCATTCGTATGGGATGAAGAATGCCAGCGTGCCTTCGACGGTATCAAAGAATATTTGTCGAACCCTCCAGTCATGGTGGCTCCGGTTGCTGGAAAACCATTCCTGCTCTATGTACGAGCAATGGAGCATTCCCTCGGTGCTTTGCTAGCACAAAACAACAACGCAGGCCATGAGCAAGCTATATATTACCTCAGCCGAATGATGATCGGACCAGAGCACCAATATACTACCGTGGAGAAGGAATGCCTCGCCCTGGTGTTCGCCATACAAAAGATGCAACACTATGTCATGGGGCAAACCATACATGTGATATCACGAGTCAACCCCCTCAGGGTCCTCATGACTAAACTAGGGGCACTCAGCTCTCACCTCGCTATATGGGCGATATTACTGTCCCCCTACCATATGATCTTCGTCCCGCAAAAGGCTGTTAAAAGTCAAGCTCTGGCAGACTTTTTAGCAGCCCACCCAGGCTCGGAGTCGGCCCGAATATATAAATAAATCCCAGATGAGACCGTCGACTCGCATGCGGCCTCTCACGATGACATATGGCGAATGTTCTTCGACGGTGCTTCAAGGACCGGACCCAAGGGCAACATCGTCGTCAGAGTCGGGGTGGTATTTGTTTCTCCTTCCGGACTGGTGATCAATCGCGCTTACTCCCTCACAGAACCCTGCTCTAACAATGTGGCTGAGTACAACGCTTTAGTCATTGGCCTCCAACTTGCGAGAGGGCTGGGTGTAGAATATCTTGAAGCATATGGCGATTCACAGTTAATCGTCAATCAGATCCGGGGTTCGTACGAAGTCCGCCATGAAGACATGATTCCCTATCACCAAATAACGATCAACATCATCTCGTCATTTGAAGGGTTCTTCATCGAACATGTCCCCAGACTCCAAAATATCGAGGCCGATGCCCTAGCAGGCCTTGCCGCTTCCCTAGCAGTGCCAAACAATATTCATCATGTGGTAGACGTGATAGGCCATGAACTGGTCTGTCCCAAGAACAACGTTCAATTCGTGGCGAGTTATTCCGCTCAGACGATCGACGAAGTACCAGATTGGAGACAACCATTCATTGACTTCGTAGTCTACGACATTCTGCCCGAGAATCCGAAGGAAGTCACCTCTATTATAAGACATTCTCTCAGATTCTTCTACGATACAGAGACGAAAATGCTGTATTGCCGATCCTACGATGAATTACTGCTTCGATGTCTGTCAAACGCAGAAGCCAAAGAAGCCGTACGTGAAGCTCATGACGGTGTCTGGGGGGCCCATCAGCCTGGCCCAAAATTGCAAGATCGTCTTCGCCGAATGGGCTACTACTGGCCCACGATGGTAGCAGATGCGATAGACTATGCACGAAAGTGCAAAGCCTGCCAAGTCCACGCGGACTTCATCTACCAGCCCTCCGAATTTCTACATCCGACAGTGGCGTCTTGGCCATTCGAAGCATGGGGAATGGATATCATCCGTCCGATCACTCCACCTTCTTCCGGAGGACATCGCTTCATACTCGTAATCACGGATTACTTCTCCAAATGGGCGAAAGCTGTTCCGCTTGCAGAAGTGAAGACCTCAAACGTGATCAGCTTCCTCAAGCATCATGTCATCTATCGCTTTGGACTGCCCCGAAGGATCATCCACGATAATGGTCCACAGTTCGTAAGCCACGTCTTTTATCGATTCTGCGATAAGCATCGAATTCAGAATATTGCTTCGACGCCATACAATCCGGCAGCGAATGGGTTGGCAGAAGCATTCAACAAAACAATCATCAAGCTTCTCAAGAAATTCGTGTCATCAAACAAATGCGACTGGAATGAAAAGCTCGGTGAATGCTTATGGGCGTACCGTACTACGGTACGGACTGCCACTGGAAATACACCATTCTTCCTGTTGTACGGGAGTGAGGCAGTTCTCCCATTGGAGACTCAAATCCCCTCGCTCCGCGTCGCTCTCACTTACCAATTGACGACGGACGATAACTACCGTTGCCGGCTACAAGAGTTGTAGGCCTTAGATGAAAAGCGCCTATTGGCTCAGCAACGAATCGAGCTATACCAAGCACGCATCTCCGAAGCCTTCAACAAGAAGGTTAAAATTAGAACATTCCAAGTGGGCGATCTCGTTCTGGCAGTTCAGAGGCCGATGGTTATGGCTCACAAAACTGCCGGCAAATTTCAGCCAAAGTAGGAAGGGCCATTTATCATTGAGGCTGTATTCTCCAACGGTGCTTACCGCCTCGCAAAACAAAACGGTGACTTGCTCATGTTGCCCGTCAACGACAAGTTCCTGAAGAAATATTATGTCTAAATGAAATCCCAGATTATTGAGTTATGTACCCGCCAGTACCGCTGAACTCACATCCTCCAAACACCAGATTATTGAGTTATATACCCGCCGGTACCGCTGAACTCACATCCTCCAAACACCAGATTATTGAGTTATGTACCCGCCGATACCGCTGAACTCACATCCTCCAAACACCAGATTATTGAGTTATATACCTGCTGGTACCGCTGAACTCATATTCTCCAAACACCAGATTATTGAGTTATGTACCCGTCGGTACCGCTGAACTCACATTCTCCAAATCTCCAAAATATTGAGTTATGTACCCGCCGATACCGTTGAACTCACATCCACAAAAATCCTAGATTATTGAGTTATGTACCCGCCGGTACCGCTGAACTCATATTCTCCAAATCTCAGATTGCTGAGTTATGTACCCTCCAGTACCGCTGAACTCACATTCTTCCCAGATTGTTGAGCTATGTATCCACCGGTACCGCTGAACTCAAATTCTTCCCAGATTGCTGAGCTATGTATCCACCGGTACCGCTGAACTCACATTCTTCCTCCAAATATCCTAGATTGCTGAGTTATGTACCCGCAGGTACCTCTGAACTTACATTACCGGTCACTCTTTTAGGTAGTAAGTCATGTATAACCATTCCTCTGAACTTATTCTTTTAAAAGAGCTCCTCCCTCATGATCCACTACCCGTACTCTCAGTGCACAAAAAGGGTAACAGATCCACAAATTTCCAAAGCGACCATGTCGATGTTACCTCTGAGTCGTCTCACTTCCTCCAAAAACAAATCACCCCTCTACATAGAACTTCCATGTCCTCATTACCTCTGAGTCGTTCTGTGTACCCCTTCATGGAGCCCACTCCTGCCATGTCCTCATTACCTCTGAGTGGGAAGGCTCCATCGAAGAAACCTTCATGCTTGCCATGTCCTCATTACCTCTGAGTAAGTATGCTGGTTCCCTTTCGACTTATTATCTGTACCAAAAAAAAAACCCCAAGGTACGCCAAGGATAATAGGTCAACAATTGTCCTCTGTTGACCACAAATATCCTTCGCTGAGTCCACTCCTGCCAAGTCCTCATTACCTCTGAGTAGGAAGACTCCGCGGTAAAACCCCTATACTTGCCATGTCCTCATTACCTCTGAGTAAGTATGTTGGCTTTCTCTCGTCCTATTATCCATATCCTGAACCAGGGTACGCCAAGGATAATAGGCCCACAAATGTCCTCTGCTGACTACAAAATGCTGTACTAAGTCTCCTAGTACATGCACATCATTTCTCATCATGTCCCGGGAGCCCAGCCGCTCCATGACATTCTTTCTCCCGATATCCGGAACGTCCATGACCACCTTACCGTGGAATTGTTCTAGGTATCCCCATCAAACTTGTTATCCGTACCTAAAACCAAGGTATGCCAAGGGTAACAGGTCCACAAACAAGTCCCCCAAGCTGGGCAAACACCACAAGCACAACAAGCAGTACAAATAAATGGTAGAATAAAGCATACTCTTTTATTTGGAAGGCAAAAGTACTACACGTTCTAGGGATAATGTCCCACTTAAAGAAAGGAAAAAAACGAAAATAAAAAGAAGAAAAAGAAGCCGTCTATGGTTCGGCGGTATATAATTCCAGGAAACGGTTCTTCACCAAGGCGGTCCTCCGCTCAAGCCGCTGCCTAGCTCGACGCTCGGCCTCATGGGACAACCGCTCCGCACTATCCAAGTCCATGTGCGCCTGCCAGCCGTCCTCCAACTTCTTCAAGGCAAGCTCCAGGCCAGCAGAAGCTCGATTAATTCTGTCAGACTCCTAGGATTTCGCCCCCTCTCATAAAGGAGATTCTTCCAAAGAAATAAGCCGATTCTTGGGACTCCCCCCCCAAAAGATGGCTCAAATCAAAGGCAATCAATACAAAGATTTTCACACGTGTCATAAAGACGTGGCAAGGAGCCTATGCGGCCATGAAGCCCATGCGGCTGGAAAGCCCATGCGGCTCAGACGACCATGTGGCTGAGGAGGTCATACGATTGAGACATCCATGCGGCCAGATCATCCTATACGGCCCGAAGAGTTTTTACATGGCCATGCTTCTTATTCAAAGTATTTCAATTTTGCAAATTAAAAACTTTGAAGGGGGTCTTGTAGAAGCATGGAAAAAAATAAAGAAAGACCTACGCGGCTCCGACAGAAGAATCCCCATGCGGCTCAGGATTTCCATGCGGCTCAGAAGTCCATGCGGCTCAGGAGTCCATGCGGCTCAAGGGTCTATGCGGCTCAGAAAGAAGCCACGTGGCCTTCAAACAGTTTTTCTCTATATTCGGCTGCATTTAATGTCCTGACGGCTGCTCTGACAAATGACAGCCATGACAGCTCTGACATAGGGACGTAATAATGACTCTGACATGATGGCGTGATCCTAGGAAAGAGGAGAAAAATCTCCTTACAGCTGGCAAAATCTACCAAGTCCCGAGGCTATTCCATGCGGCTGCCCATTTGCATGCGGCTGCCCATTTGCATGCGGCTGCCTATCCCCATGCGGCTGCCCATCTGCATGCGGCGGCCTATTTCTATGCGGCTGCCCATCTGCATGCGGCTGCCTATCCCCATGTGGCTACCCATCTGCATGCGACTGTCCATCAACGTGTGGCTGCCCATCCTCATGCGGCTGCCCATCCTCATACGGCTGCATGTTTCATACGGCTGAAAAGATCCCCCCATATGCAGCTCGGCCAGGATAGTCCAGTTGAGACACGTGGTGCTCTTCGCTACAATTGAGACACGTGGCAGTCTTATCTTTCCTGAATTATGGGTGCCAACAAATCCCAATAAAATCAGATTTGTTGCGATCATCATAATGGCCCGGATCAAATCAAATCAAGCAAATTGGACACGTGGCAGGCTATCACAAATCACGAATATTCATGGCAATCAACATTTATTGCCCACAGAGATTTGATGCAATCACATTAATTGCTCAAATATTGTTATATTCAAGATGAACGGCCTAGATTCATTGGTCCTTAACCGCCGACTTCTGAAGGAGGCAATCATTTGCAAACCCTAATGATGACCCCACTCCTATAAATAGCAAGGTGTCATTCTCTTGTAAAAGAGGACATTCTCTTATTGCAGAAGAAGCAGAGGAGAGAAGGACAGAGAGAGCAAAAAAAAGGAGAGAGCACTACAGAGACATCCAAAGAGCCAGTAACCGAAGGTGCAGAGGAGTCTCCCCATACGTCCAAGAGCATTTCTTCACCAGAGTCAAGGCTACATCCAATCGTCCAAGGAGTAAGGCAGAGCTGCCGTCGCTTTCCCGAGCCTCTACCGTCACACCCCAGAAAAAACTAAACAATTATACTTAGATTGTTGTACCTAGGTTTTTGTCCCTAGGCTTTCTTTGTACGAGCGAGTTTGTATTGTGAAGTAAAAGTCCAGTCCTCCGATATAATTATTTTGTTCTTTTATAATCAATGGCAAATACCTCTGTCTTTGATAGACTCACTTGCTGTCGTGGCGAGGAGAATTTGGACTCTGAGTACTATGCACCCCAGCGGGCTGGTACGAAGAAGTCCAAGACAGCACGGGCCATGCGCTTCAAACGTGCTATGCCGGCACTAAACCAGAAGCATGCGCTCATAATCATGCGCGCTGTTGATGGTAAGCTGTATAAGGTCGACTCGGGTGCTTCTGTGCCAGAAACGAGCCGACCTTCAAAGTCCTTGTCCAAATTGGGCGTATCTGCTGTGTTAACAACCAAGTCGAGCAAGGCAAACCCTGTGGTCTTGAACTCATGCACCTCCATTGGTTGTGCGTCTGAGGTTCGTTCAAGTAACTTTAAATGTTGTTCCCCCACTACTGATCTGAGCGCATGTTTTGCGTTGGATCATGGGGCACAGCATTCACTTGACCACCCCGACGCTTGGCCTTGCCATGCGCCTGATGGGGGTGCGAAGGTGGCACTCTCCTCCAACGATCTGCGTAACGTGATCACTCACAAATGCCGACCAGGAGAATCAACTGACAAGCACAATATGCCCCTCACAGGGCACACCTGTGCTATAGTCACCATCAACTGTTGTTACAAAATAGCAGTCCCACCACCAAGGCAGTCGGTGTTCCAGCGGCTGCAATCATCAACACCCTTCCGCCGTCGCCTCGGGAAGAAGGTGTCAATTGAAGAGGAACCAGAACTAAGGGTTACTTCATGCAACGTAATCACTAACTCCTCGTCAATCCGAAAGGCGACTGGTAATTCCTCGTCCTCATCCAAGAGCCAGCCGAGGAAAACCAAGACGACTGTCTCGTCCTCTGGAGTGTTTGAAGGCACTCGGGGGAGAAAAAAGATCTTGGAGGAAGTTGGGGGTAGTCAAGCCCTTGTCGATCCTCCTTCTGAAGGAGAAAACGTCCTCCAGAACATAGCTGGGGGTAGCCAAGTCCTTGCTGATCGTCCTCCTGAAAATGAAGACGTCCTCCAGAGCACGGATGAGGGTAGCCAAGTCCTTCCCGAAGGCGAAGATATCCCCCAGGACATAGCTGGGGGTAGCCAAGACGAAGCTCCAGGAGAGGCAACTCCCCTACAGGAGAGTGGGGCCGAAAGAGAAGCCTCAACCGATCCATCCACTTCCAGCCGTGTCATGACAGTATACATGACTGGGGGTGATGTCGAGTGAGATGCGCCGCCAGCAGACCTCGTCCAGCGCATGGATACCTTGGAGGGAGGACTTAAAACCCTCTCTGCCTCCATGCAAACACTGACTCAAGCAGTGTTTGAGATACGGTCAGCTTTGGCCAGGGCACCTTCTACCGGTCCTGACCCAGGGGCCAATAGAGAATCAAGCGTACCCCTTCAACGGGTATCCTTGGATACGGATCGCCGCGAAGCACCACGGACGTCGGAGCCATCAAATGGTCAACTCCAGGCTGTACCACCTTCCCTGACTCCCAGCTCCATAAAAGACGTGGTTGAGATAATCAGGGACTTACGCGAGCGCTTTGAGTCCAAGAACAGACAAGAGGAGTGCCAGAAGATGTGGATCCCACAACCATACCCCTTCGAATGGAACAAAGTGGTTTATCCTTCCAAGTATAAACCACAAACATTGACGCCATACGACGGGAAGGACTCTCCACGCCACAATCTGACGTACTTCCAGTCTCAAACGGGATATCTCCCGAAGGAAGAAGCACTACTCACCAGTATCTTTGTCGGGGCACTGAAAGGAGTGGCTTACGACTGGTACTGCAGTCTCCCCGACAACTCTATATCTTCCTTCGACGACTTGACACGTCTCTTTCTCGATCGTTTCTACGACGGAGGAAAGGACATGACAATGGCGTCCCTCATAGAGATACGTCAGAAGGAGAAGGAAACGGTTCGAGTATTCATCGAACAGTTCCGACAAGCCTGCTTCAGACTGCCCCCGGGCATGCCAGAACATGCACTCCTCTCCTCCTGCAGCATGAACATGCTACCTGCGATCAAACTTTGGCTCAAGTCCACTCCTCCTCCCGACTGGAGTTCCCTGATCATCGAGGCCGAAGCAGCTGAAAAGAAGGCGTCCAATGCTCGTCTTCTGGGAGTCAGTTTCCCTGTCTTTGAGGACAAGGAAAAACGGCCTACAGCCAACAACCCTGGACGAGAGATAAAGGGAAAGCAGGCGTTGACTGTCAATGCCTCTAAAGGTGCACCAGAACCTACTCAGAACCTCCACTTACACCAAGGCCAAAGGAGGTTTATTCTTTCAACGATGAAGACACCCTGCAACTCTTCGAGATATTGAAGCAGGATGACAAGATCAAGTTGCCGGACCCGAAGCGTTCCGACGAGGTTGGGAGAGTAGACAATCCGAGGTACTGTCACTACCATCGGTTTATCGGACATCCAACTAAGGACTGCTACGTCCTCAAGAACTACATCCAGCGCATGATCAATGCGGATGTTATCTCCGTCGACTACGAGGAGAAACCGGTCTCGGCCAACCTGGTGTCACTCCAATTTGGCACCTTGCCGCCAACCACAACACAAGATGGCGTCGTCCCCATCCCAAAGGCGACAATAGAGGTGGTTAACCTACCACCTACTCATGACAACGTGAGTGGACTCATCCCACTCACCACATCTCGGGGAGAGGTCTTATGGGTTCACCCTGACCTCGTCTCCGAAGTTACTCAACTGGAGGTACGCTCTGCCTCCAAAACCAAGGGCAGGAAGATCAAGTCTTGCAGCATGGTCTCTTCCTCTGCGGAAGAGGCACTTCCTGTACAGACGCGTTCACATCATAACGCCCAACCTGACGAAGCTGCCGTCGAGGTGATGCCTCCTTGCACCGCCCCTGCTGCCGAAGAAGGAGGTCCATCCAAACCTCCAGCAGCCAATAAACAGAAGCATATAGAGGTCCGTTTCGACAAGCCTTTGCGAAAGGAGAATGCTTCGGAGCTAGCAAAGCCCCACAACTTCGATATACTGGCACAACTTACTAGTACTCCTGCCCGCCTATCCCTGTTTGAGCTTCTTCGTCTTTCCAAGGACACTCGTGAAGCTCTCTGTGATGCCCTGAAGGATGCTGAATCCTTCATCAGTCAGGTCAAGTAGCCTGAAGATACTCCGACCACATGTGCGTACTGCCATTGTACGGATGAAGTTATCTCCAATATAACCTTCAACCAACAAGATATGCTGCTCAAGCACAACCGACACAACATGCCACTGTATTATATAGGGTATGTCGGTTCCGTCAAGGTGAAGCGGATTCAGATCGATCCAGGGTCTTCCCTCAGCATCATCTCGAAGACGCTACTCTCAATACTGGGGATCCCAATGTACCGTCTGGCGCCTTCCAACACTACAATCAGCGGCTTCAATGCTAGCAAAAGCAAGCCGCTGGGCAAATTACGGCTGAAGTGTCATATCGATAACCTCAGAACCGAGGTAACTTGCTATGTCGTGGATGCCGACATCAACTACAACCTCCTACTAGGTCGTCTGTGGCTGTATGAGTACATGGTGGTACCATCCACACTTCACCAATGTATGAAGTACGTGTCCACCAACGACATCATCCGGACGGAGTTCGCGGATATTGACCCTTTCAAGGGGGTCGAAGCCTACTTCACCGATTCTATCCTGTATAAGTCGTCCGACGAAGGGGAAGCCAATGATGCTGACGATGAAGCAGAAACGGCAGCAGAGCCAGACATGGAGCCAGAGATGACTCCCGACGCTCCTTTGAAAATTTGACTCAAAGGAAAACCGCCTCAGATGCTGCCTCCCATGACAATCAAACTACCTGAAAAAGCACCAACTTCTCTGGGTAGAACACCTACTGAAGCTCCCTTGAAGATACGGCTCAAGGGAAAGCCGCCTCAAATATCGGCTCCCCTTGTGGCAAAACTACAGGGGAAGGCACCAATCACTAAAGACGCAGTTGAGGCACCTCTGAAGGTGCGCCTTAAAGGCAAGCCTCCGCAATCATCCGTCTCATCCAAGCTGCCGGAGAAGGCCCACATAGCCCTCTCAGACCCCAAGGTCAAAGCTGCAGTGGACTCTTCCGAACCAACTCCAGTACTCACAGATAAAGAGCTAGGAAAGTACATATCTGCTGATGTAGATGCACCCTCTCTGGACAATGTAATCCCGCGGGACAAAATCACGTATTTCATCAATAATAGAGTGTCTTTTAATTATTCTAGTCTTCCACATTGGAATGCCATGTATACATTAGATAACGCTCTACGTTGTTGCAAACACAAATAACGACCGTCAATCATGTAAATCGAGTAGTCCCGTCCCAAGGGGTCTGTTTTATAGTCCCACCGCGGAATCAAGACGAAGAATCCATCATCTTCGGCAAAGTCAAGCGTCATCAATACCTCCTGCCACTCGAGCCAGAACCAGATACCGACAGAATACAAGTCTATCGGTACACGGACAAGGCAAAGTACCTCATCCAAAAGATGGATTACGACCTAAAAAGCAACAAAGGCCTGAACTACGACAAGGGTCGACGTCTTCCTCTCCGGCTCCCAATACCTAAAGGAAAGCCGCAGGACTACTATCATCGAACTCGACAGAGAGTGGGCTATGTCACGCCACAAGCAACTCCAGAGAGTTTGAAAGCCGAAGAAGTAGAACATTCTCATTCGTCCGAAGCATCAACCTGGGATTTCGATACCAGTATCAGCTCGGTCTTCAAGAAGGTGCTATCAGTCAACATGGCATCTGCACAATCTCAAGAAAATGAAGGTGAAGACCAAATGCCGGAATTCTTCGAGGAAGAACCTTGGGCTCAACGCCTAGGAGCATAGTGGGAGTCTCATTTTGAATTACGCGATCCCCCTACCGAAGATGAAGTCGAGCAGATCGACCTTGGGGATGGATCTTCTTCCAAACCCATCTTTATCAGCAAGAGTCTAAAGGGACCAGACCGAGAATCTTTAATCCAACTGGCTAAAGAATATATCGACGTCTTCGTCTGAAGCTACGAAGATATGCCGTGACTTGATCCCCAGATCGTGATTCATAGGCTTAACATCTTACCTGATGCCAAGCCTATAAAGTAGCAATAGTGACGTTTTTGTCCTGATATCATGAACGCTATCGATCAAGAAGTAGACAAACTCCTGACCAGCACCGTGAAGAACAACACCCGGATTGGGTGGCCAACGTCGTCCCTGTCACCAAGAAGAATGGAAAGATACGAGTTTGTATCGACTTCAGGGATCTCAATACCGCTTGCCCGAAGGACGAATTCCCGCTTCCAATCACTGACGTGATGATCGACAATATATGTGGCTTCAAACGCATGTCTTTTATGGACGGTTATTCGGGCTACAACCAGATCAAGATGTTCCCCGATGACGCAAAATATACGTCATTCAGGACTCCTAAGGGTGTTTTCTGCTACACAGTGATGCCCTTTGGCTTGAAGAACGCTGGTGCTACATATCAACGGGCTATGAGTACCATCTTCCGTCAACATCTTCGTAAGATAATAGAGTGCTATGTTGATGACATCGCAGTCAAGAGCCGTCTCAAAGGTGATCTTCTACAAGACCTGAAGACAGTCCTCAATTTCATACGAGTGCATCAACTCAAAATGAACCCCGCTAAATCCTTTCTTGGGGTTTCTAGCAGAAAGTTCCTGGGCTTCATTATCACAGCGAAAGGCATTCATGTCGATCCCGAGAAGACCAAGGCCATCCTTGACATGGACCCTCTGAAGAACCTCCGAGAACTTTGAGGCCTGCAGGGGCGTCTGGCATACATCCGAAGGTTTATAGCAAACTTTTTCGAAAAATGCCAACCCTTCACTCAGCTCATGAAGAAGGGAGTCTCTTACGTCTGGACAGAGGAATGCCAGAAAGCTTTCGATGACATCAAAGCTTACCTGGCGAGCCTGCCAGTCCTGGTGGCACCCGTCTCAGGCAAACCATTTCTTCTCTACGTCCATACCATGGATCATTCCCTCGGCGCTCTGCTGGCTCAGAACAGCGATGCGGGCTATGAGGAAGCTATCTACTACCTCAGTAGGATACTGATCGGGGCCGAACACTGGTACAACCCCGTTGAAAAGGAGTGTCTGGCTTTGGTGTTCGCCATCCAGAAGACTCGCCATTATGTCTCGGGCCAGACAATTTATGTCATCTTCCGAGTCAATCCACTCAGGGTTCTCATGACGAAGCCAGGATCATTGAACTCCTGGCTAGCTACATGGGCGATCCTGTTGACGCCATACAACATGGTGTTCGTTCCACAAAAAGCCGTCAAGGGTTAAGCTCTGGCCGACTTTTTAGCCGCGCACCCCATCCCAGAGTCCTCCAGACTTTATGAAGACATCCCGGATGAGGTCAAAGAATCAAATGTCATCGAAGAAAACTCCGTCTGGCAGATGTTTTTCGATGGCGCTTCAAGAACAGGCCCCAAAGGCCAAATTATTGCCGGAGTGGGGGTAGTCTTAGTCTCCCCCGATCAGCTGGTCATCCAGCGTGCTTACTCCCTTTCGAAGCCGTGCTCCAACAATGTGGCCGAGTATAACGCTCTTATCATGGGACTCCAGCTGGCACAACAGCTGGGGGTGGATCATCTGGAAGCCTACGGCGACTCAAAACTCATCGTTAACCAGGTCAGAGGGCAATACGAAGTTCGCCATGAAGATCTGGTTCCTTACCATGAATTTGCATTGATCATTATTTCAACCTTCACCAAGTTCTTCATAGAACACGTACCCCGATTACAAAACCTGGAGGCTGACGCTCTGGCTGGCCTCGCAGCCTCATTGGCAGCAACCCTCGGGACTCAGCACTACGTCACGGTAGTTGGTCGAGACTTGGTCTGTCCTAAAAACAACCTATGCTCATAAAAGGCCCATGCCATATCAACAAGTGCTGGTATTAATGTCCGAGATTGGAGGTTCCCGTTCATCGACTTCGTTGTCTACGGAATTGTCCCAGAAGACCCGAAAGAAGCCGTCTCAGTCAGGAGGCGTTTCCTTTGATTCTACTACGATACAGCTACTAAAATGCTGTATCGACGCTCCTACGATGGACTTCTCCTTCGATGCCTGTCCAACGAAGAGGCAGCCGAAGCCCTTCGAGAAGCTCATGATGGAACTTGCGGGGCTCATCAACCTGGGCCTAAGTTGCAGGATCGACTGCGACGCATGGGTTACTACTGGCCAACCATGGCAGCCAACGCTGTCGACTATGCTAAGAAGTGCTATGCTTGTCAGCTTCATGCCGACTTCATCCATACACCGTCGGAACCACTACATCCTACGATCGCCTCTTGGCCCATCGAAGCTTGGGGCATGGACATTGTAGGACCTATCACCCCTCCTTCATCAAGGGGACACCACTTCATCCTAGCCATCACCGACTACTTCTCCAAATGGGCAAAAATAGTTCCGCTGGCGGAAGTGAAGAGCTCTAGGGTGATCAGCTTCATCAAGCACCATGTCATCTACCGTTTCGGGGTACCTCGAAGGATTATCCACGATAACGGTCCACAATTCATCAGCCATGTTTTCAGCAGATTCTGTGACAAGAATCGCATTCAGAACATGGCATCAACCGCCTACAATTCGGCAGCTAACGGATTGGCCGAGGCGTTTAACAAGACTATCGTCAAGCTACTCAAAAAGGTCGTGTCATCCAACAAATGCGACTGGGACGAAAAGCTCGGCGAATGCCTTTGGGCCTACCGTACGATGGTACGGACTCCGACGGGCAACACACCATTCTTCTTAGTCTACGGAAGCGAAGCGGTACTGCCTTTCGAGATCCAGATACCCTCACTCCGTGTAGCAATCACAAATTAACTCACAGAAGAAGACAATCAACGTCGCCGTCTGCGAGAATTGGAGGCACTTGACGAAAAATGTCTCCTAGCTCAACAACGCATCGAACTCTATCAAGCCCGTATATCACAGGCTTTCAATAAGAAGGTCAAGCAGAGGACTTTTCAAGTAGGCAACCAGGTTCTGGCAGTCAGGAGGCCGATGGTGTTGACACACAAAATACTAAAAAAGTTCGAGCCCAAGTGGGAGGGGCCTTTTATCATAGAGACGGTATACTCAAACGGTGCTTACCGCCTCGCCAAATCCAATGGGGACTTGTTCATGATGCCCATCAACGACAAGTTTCTAAAGAAGTACTACTCTTGACATCCTTCAGACATGTACTTCTATCTCCATCCAACAAGGGAGTCTGTGGACCCAATCATCAGGGCTCACGTACACTTCCCTTCCATAAAATCTTACGCTTTCGGAACCCAGCTGTTCCGTGGCGTTCTATCCTCAGTAGAAGAACAACCACGTCCACATTACCTCTGAGTTGCTCCTCTACATCCTACAAGGCGGAATCCTACGCTCCGTAAGACTACGCTATCCATCATATTTAATATGTCCACATCACCTCTGAGTAAACATCCCGTACAGATAACCCCTACGTTGCCGTACATTGATCGCTGAACTTCCATGTCCACATTACCTCTGAGTAGTTCCGCGTATCCCCCCAGAGTCATTCCTACCACGTCTATAACACCTCTGACTAGGAAGATTCCATCATTTGAACCCCATATTTACCACGTCCACATTACCTCTGAGAAAATATGTTGGTTCTCTCAAACTTATTATCTGTACCTAAAAACTAAGGTGCGCAAAAGATAATGGGTCCACACAAATCATCAAGTTCATGACAGCAAGAATGAACACACCACAAAACTCTTTATTCTTTATTTAAAAATAAAGGATTACATCCCCAGCAGGAGTTGCAAATTACACAAAATAACAAAAAAAGGGATAGGCTACAATCCCTAAGTATCACCGTGATTGGCTGAAAGCTCTTCGATCCGACGCTTCAAGTCTTTCGCCCGAGTCTCTACGGTCGCCAGGACTCGGCGTTCGGCTTCCTGACGCATCATTTGTACGGCCTCAGGGAAGTGTCATCCTCATATTTCTCGTCCAACTGTTGCCGCTGCTGAGCCAGGGAAAGAGCCTGGTGGGTGAAAGCTGCTTCTTCCTCCGTAGATGCTACATGTTCAGCCTGGACTCGCTCAGCATCTAACAAGAGTTGGGCCCGCTGGTCTTCAAGGAGGCGAATCTTGGCATTAACCTCCACTATACTAGCGTCCAACGCAGCTCGCAACTGTAGAAGCATGGAAAAGACTAAAGGAAGATCTATGCGGCCAGGGAACCCCATGCGGCTCAGAAAGCCTATGCGACTCAGAATCTATGCGGCTCAATGGGACTATGCGTTCCATGCGGCTCAGAAGAGAGGTGCCACGTAGCATACAAACAACTCTTCCCTTACTGCATTGATTGCCTTGACGGCTGATAGCTCTGACAAGACGACAGCCCTGACACAAAGATGTAATTATGACTCTGTCATAATGACAGACTCCTAGGGAAACGAAGGAGATCTCTGACACAATCTCCCGAGATCCAAAAAATGCCATGCAGCCTAGACACGTGGACAGTCATATGCGGCTCGAGCGGAGACTCCCCATACGGCTAAGGCCGAAGTTGCCCTATGCGGCCCAGATCGAAACAGCCCTATGCGGCTCAAACGGAGGCTCCCCCTATGTGGCTCAAGAAGACGCTCCCCCATGCGGCTCACGAGGACCATCTCCATGCGGCTCACGAAGGAGTTACCCGTTATGCGGCCGCCTACGTCCATACGGCCCAGATTATCATGTGATTCGAAGGTTCGGGGGCCACTCCCCAAACAGCCTTGACACGTGGCCGGGCTTATGCAGCTCAATCCTCATGTAGCTCAGATCCCCTCAGTGACTCCCAGGACACGTGTCATAAAGCCAATCAATTTCCCTGATTTACTGTAATCAAAGATTGGGTCAAATCCCAATAATCTGGGACACGTGGCAGGAGAATGAATTAAACTTGTTCATTCAGATTTGCAGACATCAGCAGATCATCATAAGGGAGATTTATTCCAATCAGCACTAATTACTGAGAGGATTTGGCACAATCTACATTAATGGCCCAGATTCATCACACCCAAGATTAATGGCCCAGATTGATCAATCAACAGGCCGCCGCCACTTCAAGGAATAATCATTGCAAACCCTAATGATTACATTCCCTTCTTATAAATAGCAAGGTGCCATTACCTTGCATGAGAGGACCTTTTTTTCAAGATCAGAGAGCACCAGAATACTTGGAGAGAAAGAGCCGAGAGAGAGCAAAGAGAGCATTTCTTCAACGCCAAGCAATCTTCTGGAGCCAAGGCTGTATACCGATCGTCCAAGGAGTAAGGCAGAGCTGCCGTCGCTTTTCCGAGCCTCTATCATCACCACCCAGAATCTAAAATAAACAATTGTACTTTGATTGTTGTACCTAGGTTTTTGTCCCTAGGCTTTCTTTGTACAAGCGAGTTTGTAACGTGAAGTAAAAGTCCAGTCCTCCAATAATTGTTCTGTCCTTTTATATTTTATGGCAAACACGATGGCGACTCTGCTGGGGAAAAACTTCTCCATGGCTGAGGAGTTGGTGACGCAATCGGATGCAGCCAAACTTGGCTCCACACAATAGAAGATGGTCGTCCGTTTCGACCAACAGGCATTTGAAGAAATGCTCTCTGAAGGAAGCGCTGGCCCGGTCCAGAAGCGAACCCGCACAAAGAAAGCTCGCTGCCAGTGGCGGCCAAAATCATTTGCTCCTCCACAAGCTCTGGATGGGATACTTTCGGCTACCCAAGACGGCGAAGACGACTCTCATACGGCTCCACTTCGAGCCGTAGAGAACTCTGCAGTCCCCAAGTCCGGCAGAGGAAAGCACTACGATGCTGGACTTACAGGGACAAAGAGTGATTCTACGTGCCCCAAGAAGAAGCCGAACGCTCATGCGGCCAAGTCTGCCAACAGCATGCAGGATGCTCATGCGGTTGAGTCTGCCAGCCGCATGAAGGAGGTCTATACGGCTAGATCATCCAGCCGTATGAAGAAAACTCATACGGCTGGGACTCCTAGCCGCATGAAGAAAACCTATGCGGCTACGCCTGCCAGCCGCATGAAGGTTATTGATGATAGCCGCATGATGCCTACTCCACGTGACTCTGTCTTCGACCGCCTCTCCTATGGTCCTGATCTCATGTGCTCCTAAGAAGACATGTCTGATTCTCTCCAGCACCACTTAGACTCTTCCTACTATGTGCCCTCATGTACTAGAGTGAAGAAGTCTAGGGCAGCACGAGCTTGGCAAGCTCGGTCCGCTGATCCGACCTCTGACCATCAGAGCGTCCCACATACTGTTATGCGGGCCTCTGATGGGAAGTTGTACAGAACCACTTGAGTCCAGCCCCCGGCGGCAAACGGACAGAGAGGTTCCCAAAAGTCTCCAAAATCCAGGGAGCAAACATGGTCGATCCGGACCAATCTGACTTGCGTGAGGCCATCCTCCACAAACGCAAGGAAAGGGAAGGTTCCCCGGGGTGCAAAGAGTCCTTCCACGGATGTCACTACACCCAAATCATTGTCAACTGCTGTTGCAGCAACACAACAGTACAAAAAGACCGGCGGTCCGTCTTCCAAAGACTGCAACGACCAAGCTCAGAAGACGAGGCACCTCCCGTCGTCTCTTGCAACTCTGCTCAGAAAGTCCCCGCCGATGGGAAAGGGAAGAAGACAAATGTTCCCAGTCCGAAGATTTCAACCACTTTGACCAAAAGACTGTCGTCTAAGCGGGTGTCCACCATCGGAGTTTTCCAAGGCACCCGTTCTAAGACAAAATCTGCTACAGTGGGAGATTCGTCGTCCACAACACTGGGGGTTGCTGGGACTGGGGGTAGCACTCCTCCGAACCTCCACGACAATCCGATGTTCCAAGAAGACGAGTCGGGGGAAACAACTCTCCCATCAGATGCAGCAAGCCCCGACGTCCCCGACGACGTCCACAACTTCCAAGACGAGGCAAACTCGGAGATCGGAGGTACCGTCCCTTCGGAGTCCAAACCAGAGGAGGACATTCCCACGTATCCCGATGACTTCTCACTACAGGGGTATGATTCGTAGGGCGCTTCCTCCACCGCTCCATCCATCTCTCCTCACGTAAGGACGGTATTCATGACGGACAGTAACCAAGGTGGTTCCAGTGATCGCCAACGCATCGATACTCTGGAGGCCATACTGCTTGCCTTGGTCAAGTCAGTAGACGAGATCAAAGCGGCCCTTCCAACTCTACAGGAAGGAACGCCTGGCCAAACAAGCGCGGGTCCCGCGGTCAATGCGGACTCAAATTCAGCAGCACCGAACCCGGGCAACAATCCTCCAGAAGGAACGGCCCCCACCACCGTGGATGAGGCCCGCGAAGCGAGAAGAGAGGTCTAGGAGCTCTGAGCCATGTTTTACGCTCGAGAAAATTCTTAAGACCTCAGAATACGGCAACCGTAACCGGCTGCATGGAGGGATGTTCCATTCCCACCAAGATATAAGTCGTTCAATATCAATCCTTATGATGGCAAGACCTCAGCAAGTCGGTACATCACTCACTTCGAGGTCACTACCGACCATCTGTCCCATGACGATGCCATTCTCACACGATTATTCATCGGGGCATTGGAAGGGGTCGCCTTCGACTGGTATCGCAACCTTCCAGACAACTGCATCCACTCCTTTGCCGGCTTCAAGCGCATGTTCTTGGAGAGATTCTACGAAGTAGGGTAGGACATCACAATGTCCACCCTCATGGACGTCGTCCAAGGGGAGAAAGAGCTGACAAGTAATTATATTGAGCGGTTTTGCCAAACCGCAATGAAGCTGCCATCTAGAAATCCGGATTCCTCCCTAATTGAAATTTGCCAAAAGAGATTGCTCCCAACAATCTGTCTCTGGATGGGCGAAAGTCAATTCAAGGACTGGAAGATGTTTATCATCAGTGCCACAAGCGCCGAAGAACGATTGAAGAAGGCTCGCCAATTGGGATTGTACATCTCGGAGGGAGAGAACAAGGGCAAGCGTCCCAATACCAACAACGACAATAGAGGTAACCCCTCCAACAATCGGGACAGCAGGGGTAAGCAGGCTATGGTGGCCGATACAGCACAGAAACCTAAACTAAAGCCGGCAGACAAACAATGGCCACAAATCACTTACTCCTTAACGGTCACGTCAAGCCCATCTTAGACATGCTCATACAAGGAGACAGAATTCAGCTTCCTCCACCAAGACGGGAACCTTGGCCGGCAGACATGGAGAATCCAAAGTACTGCCATTACTACCGCTACGTCCACCATGCCACACACGACTGCTACCAACTAAGACGGTACATCCAAAATCTCATCGATTCGAACGCTTTGTCCATCGACTTCGAAGAGGTAACTGTGGCAGCCAATATGGTGTCAGTACAATTTGGCAGCTTTTCTCCAACCGAAGCTCAAGACGGTGTGGTATCCATTCCTCTGGTGACAATGGAGATTGCTAATCTTCCACCTCCTCGAGATCAGGCTGCTGGTCTAGTGCCCCTCACCACATCACGAGGGGAAGTCATGTGGGTCCATCCAGACTTGGTATCAGAAGTAACTCAGCCCACACCATCTTCCATTCGCAAGAAGAAGAGTGGAAAAGTCAGGTCTTGCCGCACAATCTCGGCAGATATCGAAGAAGCTACAGCCGTCGTCACTCGGTCTGGGGCACAATCCCAACTTGTGGCTGATAACTCGGCTGAAGATCATCAGCCCGCTACAACTAACGCTCCGGGACCGGCTCAGCCTCCGACGACCGACAAGCCTAGGCCGAAGGAGACTCGCTTTGACAAATCCCTCCGAAAAGAGGCACCGTAGGGGCTGGAGAAGCCCTACAACTTTGACATCTTGGCGCAATTGGCCAACACACCTGCCAAGTTGTCATTATACGAGCTTCTGAGACTCTCAAAAGATGTTTGCACGGCTTTGAGCGATGTACTCCAAAATGCCGATGCGTACCTGGCTCAGGTCAACCTCACGGGAGAAAACCCGTCTGCAGATCTCCAAGACAGTGCTTGCACGGGAGCGATGCCCAATATTGTCTTCACTCCGCAGGATATGCTCATCAAAACCAACCTGCACGATCGCCCATTATACTACACTAGATACATCGACGACATAAAGGTGGATCGGATGCACATTGATCCTGGCTCTTCCATAAGCATTATCCCGAAGGGCCTGTTACATCATCTCTGCATCCCAATGCATTGCCTGACGCCTACAAGTACCGCCATCAGCGGTTTCAATTCGGGCAGGAGCTACCCAATTGGGAAGATTCGTCTGAAGTGCCAGATTGGCGATCTCCAATCAGAAGTCACCTGCTACGTCATAGATGTAGACACTTCTTACAACATCCTCTTGGGGCGCCCTTGGATACACGATTATATGATCGTGCCTTCCATGCTGCACCAGTGCTTCAAATATGTCGACAAATACGGCTTCGTGAGGACAGAATTTGCTGATATCGATCCCTTCAAAGGGGTCGAATACTACTACTCAGACTCCTGCCTATATAAAAAGTCAAAGAAGCACCTTGGTAAAGGAGATGTGCAAGCTCGTACCGAGACAGCCACAGGATCAGAAGAACCTCTGACGATCCACCTCTAAGCTCACAAACCTGGCAAGTCTGCACCCCTTACAGCCACTCTGCGTAAGGACGCAATCAGCCTCTCGGTGCAAGAAGAACAGATGATAATCCGGCTGCCAAGGTCTGGCCAAGTGCCAAGACCCACAACGGAGCCACTGACAATCAGGCTGCCGAGAGTCGGCCAGCCGCAGACGGAGAAGCTCAATCCCTCTGACAAGCCAATGACGATACGTCTTTCCAAGAAGAGTCGTCACCCCGATGCAAGGTCTGGGACTTCTAGCGAACCAACCACTCCCCGCCCAGTATCAAGTACCAAGCTGGGGGTCGCTAGTCTGCCAACAACTCCACGCTCTACTCCACCAGCTGAACCTCTGACAATCAAGCTGCCCAGGTCGTCCTCTCAGTCTTCGTTTATAAAGGGGGTAGCCGAAGAGGAACCAGAGCTAGCCAAGTATGTGGCTGCCCACACTGATGTTCCCTCCGCAGATGATGTAATCCCCCTAGAAAAGATACCTTACTTCATCAATAAAAGGCTATCTTTGAACTACCTCGAGCTCAATAAGCTATGTACAATATATACTATAGAACACGGTATAGGCACTCACCTACACACACAGGTGACAAATGTGTACACCGCAATCCAGCTTACTCCAGTGGAAGACGCTTATCGCATAATCGAGGGAGAGGATCATCCAATCATCTTCGGCCGGAAGGACGATCCGCAGCCCTTCACCGTAGAAGAAGTCGACCTTGAATCAGATGCCGGGAGACTGCCCCTGTATCTTTATAGCCCTTTACCGTAGAAGAAGTCGACCTTTGAAGCCACCGGTCCCGGCTGGCAAACCATGGGACTACTATAGCAAAACTTGATGTGGATTAGGGTATGTAACACCCACGATGACCCCTGAGAGTTCAGATGAGGAATGCGACTGGCATTCACACTCAACCGGGTCACCAACTTCTGATTCGGATACCAGCATCGGATACGTATTCAGACAAGTCATATCAGTTAATATGGCATTCACCGACGCCTACGAAGAAGATGAAGACATTCCTGAAATCCTCGAGTTAGAACCGTGGGCCCAACAGCTGGATGCACAATGGGAAAAGTGGTTCGAACAAAGAGAACCTCCTACCGAAGACGAGGTGATACAGGTAGACCTCGGCAGCGAATCTTCTCCAAAACCAATCTTCGTTAGTAAAAGCTTAACAGACGAAGAGCGAGAATCGCTACTGGAACTTGTCAAAGAATATATCAATGTGTTCGCCTGGAGCTATGAAGACATGCCAGGACTAAACCCTGAGGTTGCCCTTCATAAGCTCAACATTCGGCCAGATGCAAAGCCAGTCAAACAACAACAGCGACGCTTTCGCCCGGGCATCATGGATGCGATCGAAGCCGAAGTCAACAAACTGATAGCAAGCGGCTTCATTCGTGAGGAGAAACATCCTGACTGGGTCGCCAATATAGTTCCGGTCCTCAAAAAGAATGGAAAGATTCGAATTTGCATCGACTTCCGCAATCTGAACGAGGCATGTCCTAAAGATGAATTCTTCCTCCCTATCACCGACATCATGATTGACAACACCTGCGGCTTCGAACGCATGTCAATCATGGATGGTTTCTCGGGGTACAACCAAATCAAGATGTCTTCTGACGACGAGAAGCATACATCATTTCGAACGCCGATTGGCACGTGCTGCTATACGGTCATGCCTTTCGGTTTAAAGAATGCTGGCGCCACATACCAAAGAGCCATGAGTATCATCTTCAGAGACCACTTGCGCAAGACTGTGGAGTGTTATGTTGATGATATCGCCGTCAAGAGTCGCTGTAAGGGAGACCATCTGCAGGATCTGAAGACGGTATTCAATCTGATGCGAGCGCACAATTGAAAATGAACCCTACGAAGTCCTTCCTGGGCGTATCCAGCGGGAAGTTCTTGGGTTTTATCATCACGGCCCAGGGTATCCATGTAGATCCTGAGAAAACAAAGGCAATTATGGAGATGGGTCCTCCAAGAAATCTCCGCAAACTCAGAGGCCTCCAAGGGAGGCTAGCTTACATCAGGAGGTTCATTTCTAACCTCTTCGGGCGATGTCGACCATTCACCCATCTCATGAAGAAAGGCGTCTCATTCGTATGGGACGAAGAATGCCAACGTGCCTTCGACAGCCTCAAAGAATATTTGTCGAACCCTCCAGTCCTGGTGGCTCCGGTTGCTGGAAAACCATTCCTGCTCTACGTACGAGCAATAGAACATTCCCTCGGGGCTCTGCTGGCACAAAACAACGATGCAGGCCATGAGCAAGCCATATATTACCTCAGTCGAATGATGATTGGGCCAGAATACCGATACACCGCTGTAGAGAAGGAATGTCTCGCCCTGGTGTTCGCCATCCAGAAGACGCGGCACTATGTCACTGGACAAACTATACATGTGATCTCACGAATCAACCCTCTCAGGGTCCTCATGACTAAGCCAGGGGAACTCAGCTCTCGCCTCGCTACATGGGCAATATTGCTGTCCCTTTATTATATGATCTTTGTCCCGCAAAAGGCTGTCAAAGGTCAAGCCCTGGCAGACTTTTTGGCAGTCCACCCGGGCTCGGAGTCGTCCAGAATATATGAAGAAATCCCAGATGAGGTCGCCGACTCGCATACAACCTCTCACGATGATATATGACGGATGTTCTTCAACGGTGCTTCAAGAACTGGACCCAAGGGCAACATCGTTGTCGGAGTCGGGGTGGTGCTGGTTTCTCCTTCCGGATTAGTGATCAATCGCGCTTACTCTCTCACAGAACCCTGCTCTAACAATGTGGCCGAGTACAATGCTCTGGTCATTGGCCTCCAACTTGTAAGAGAGCTGGGGGTAGAATATCTTGAAGCATACGGCGATTCACAGTTAATCGTCAATCAGATCCGGGGTTCATACGAGGTTCGTCATGAAGACATGATCCTCTATCACCAAATAGCGATCGACATCATCTCGTCGTTCGAAGGGTTCTTCATTGAGCATGTCCCAGACTCTGAAATATCGAAGCCGATGCCTTGGCCGGCCTGGCCGCTTCCCTAGCAGTGCCAAATCGTACTCATCAATCGATAGATGTGATAGGCCACGAACTGGTCTGCTCCAAAAACAACGTTCAATTTGTGGCAAGTTATTCCATCCAGACGATTGACGATGTCCCAGATTAGAGACAGCCATTCATTGACTTCATCGTCAACGATATCCTGCCCGAGAACCCAAAGGAAGCCACCTCCATCAGACGGCGTTCTCTCAGATTCTTCTACGATACAGAGACAAAAATATTGTATCGCCGATCCTATGATAGATTATTGCTTCGGTGTCTGTCAAACGCAGAAGCCAAGGAAGTCGTACGAGAAGCTCATGACGGTGTTTGTGGGGCCCATCAGCCTGGCCCTAAGTTGCAAGACCGTCTTCGCCGAATGGGCTACTACTGGCCCACGATGGTAGTAGATGCGATAGACTATGTGAGAAAGTACAAAGCCTGCCAAGTCCACGCGGACTTCATCCACCAGCCATCCGAATTTCTACATCCGACAGTGGCATCCTGGCCGTTCGAAGCATAGAGGATGGATATTATTGGTCCAATCACTCCACCTTCCTCCAGTGGACATCGCTTCATACTCGCAATCACAGATTACTTCTCCAAATGGGCGAAAGCTATCCCACTTGCAGAAGTGAAGACTTCAAACGTGATCAGCTTCCTTGAGCATCATGTCATCTATCGCTTTGGACTGCCCCGAAGGATCATCCATGATAATGGTCCGCAGTTTGCAAGCCACACCTTTTATCGGTTCTGCGATAAGCACCGCATCCAAAATATTGCTTCGACACCATACAATCCAGCAGCGAATGGGTTGGCAGAAGCATTCAACAAAACCATCATCATGTTACTCAAGAAGTTCGTGTCGTCTAACAAACGCGACTGGAACGAGAAGCTTGGTGAATACCAATGGGCGTATTGTACCACGGTCCGAACGGCCACAGAAAATACGCTATTCTTCCTGGTGTACGAGAGTGAGGCAGTTCTCCCATTGGTGACTCAGATACCCTCACTCCGTGTCGCCCTTACTTACCAATTTACGACGGATGATAACTACCGTCGCCGGCTGTAAGAGTTGGAGGCCTTAGATGAAAAGCGCCTCTTAGCTCAGCAACGGATCGAGCTATACCAAGCACGCATCTCTGAAGCCTTCAACAAGAAGGTTAAAATCAGAACATTCCAAGTGGGCGATCTCGTTCTGGCAGTTCGGAGGCCGATGGTCATGACTCACAAGACCACCGACAAGTTCCAGCCAAAGTGGGAAGGCCCATTCATCATTGAGGCTGTATTCTCCAACGGAGCCTACCGTCTCGCAAAACAAAACGGAGACTTGCTCATATTGCCCGTCAACGGCAAGTTCCTGAAGAAATATTATGTCTGAATGACATTCCAGGTCATCGAGTTATGTACCCGCTGGTGCCGCTGAACTCGCATCTTCAACACATTTCAGATTATCGAGTCATGTACCCGCTGGTGCTGCTGAACTCACATCCACAAACATTTTCCAGATTATCGAGTTATGTACCCACTGGTGCCGCTGAACTCACATCCACAAACATTTTCCAGATCATCGAGTCATGTACCTGCTGGTGCTGCTGAACTCACACTTTCACAATATTCTAAATTATCGAGTCATGTACCCGTTGGTGCCTCTGAACTCACATTCCGGTCACTCTTTCAGATAGTAAGTCATGTATGATCATACCTCTGAACTTTCTTCCTGGAAGAGATCCTCCCTCATGATCCACTACCCGTACTCCCAGTGCACAAAAAGGGTAACCAATCCACAAAATTCCAAAACGGCCATGTCCTCATTACCTCTGAGCCATTTCACTTCCGCCAAAAACAAATCACCCCTTACATAGAACTTTCATGTCCTCATTACCTCTAAGTCATTTTATGTGTCCTCCTTCATTGAGCCCACTCCTGCCATGTCCTCATTACCTCTGAGTGGGAAGGCTCCGTCGAAGAAACCTTCATGCTTGCCATGTCCTTATTACCTCTGAGTAAGTATGTCGGTCCTCTCTTGTCTTATTATCAGTACCCTAAACCAGGGTATGCCAAGGGTAATAGGCCCACAAATGTCCTCTGTTGACCACAAATATCCCCCGTTGAGTCCACTACTGCCATGTCCTCATTACCTCTGAGTAGGAAGATTCTACGGTAAAACCTCCATACTTACCATGTCCTCATTACCTCTGAGTAAGTATGTTGGTCCTCTCTCGTCTTATTACCCGTACCCTGAACCAGGGTACGCCAAGGGTAATAGGCACACAAATGTCCTCTGTTGACCACAAAAATCCTCCGTTGGGTCCACTCCTACCATGTCCTCATTACCTCTGAGTAGGAAGATTCTGCGGTAAACAAAGCCTTCATACTTGCCATGTCCTCATTACCTCTGAGTAAGTATGTTGGTTCCCCTTTCATCCTATCATCCGTATCCTAAACTAGGGTACGCCAAGGATAATAGGCCCACAAATATCCTTTCCTAAGTTTCTCAACACAGGCCCACCATTCCTCATCATGCCTCGGGAGCCCAGCTGCTCCATGGCATTCTTTCTCCCGATACCCGGAACGTCCGCGACCACGTTACCCGTTCTAGGTATCCCCAGTCAAACTTGTTACTCGTACCTAAAACCAAGGTATGCCATGGGTAGCAGGTCTACAAACAAGTCCCCCATGCGGGGCAAACAACACCACAGGCACAACAAGCAATACAAATAAAGGGTAGAATCGAAAGTACTCTTTATTTGAAAGAAGAAAAAAGCATTACATCTTTTGGGACCACGTCCCTCTCAAAAAAGAAAAAGAAAAGGAAACAAAAGAAGAAAAGGCCGACTATAGTTCGGCATTACACAACTCCAAGAGGCGGTTTTTCACCAAAGCAGTCCCCCGCTCAAGCTTCTGTTTAGCTCGGCGCTCGGCCACTTGGGACAACTGCTCTGCATCATTCAAACACATATACGCCTGCCAGTCGTTCTCCATCTTCTTCAGGACAAGTTCTAGATTGGCAGAAGCCCTACTAAACTTATCAGCCTCCTGAATGGCAATCCCTTTCTCAGTACAAGCAGCTTCGAGCTCGGACTCCAGGAAGGCCAGCTTTTTCAGGAGCTCGAGGATCTGCTCCCGGGTGCCGGTTACCCCGCGGGAGGCAGTCGCTTCCCGAGCCACACAATCTTCAGTTCGACGGCTCCATTGATCGTACAACCGAGTCAAATCCCGGCGGTCCTTCAATATAGCCGGCTTGAGCGATTCTTGGGCAACCATCACCTTCTCCACCGCGGTAACAAGGAAATTGCGCTCTTGGTTTATTGCCGCGGGTAAATCAGCTTGTTGCAGCATGCAAAACTGGGCCACGAGACGATCAGCCTCTAACAGCTTAGGCTCCAGAAGCGCAGCCAGTTCCCCTCCACCAGGGAGTGTTCTAAGGATATTGATCTGGCCACCGGCGCATTGACGGGCCAGAGTAAAGGGAGTCCCCCTTTCCACAGCTGTCTCGATCCCCCTCTTCAGGTGGCGGTAGAAACTGTCGACCACATCCTGGGACACTTCATCCAAAACCTCTGTAGAAGACGGTATCAAAGGGAGTGTGGCAGGCAGTACTGAAGGAGTAGCCTCAGAACTTGCCGTTCCCGCCACCAAAGAAACAAACTCTGTGCGGAAAGATGCATAAATGGCAGCTAGCTCCTCTTCCGCCGCCCGAAGAGCCTGGATGCTGGGCAGGGCGGAAAGGTTAACCCCCGAAACTATATTCGCAGAGGAGGGTGCAGGAGGCATCGTCCCTTGCCCCAGCTGTATTGCTACTGAGGCTCCCAAACTCGACCCGACTGGAGGCCCCTCAATATTGGTTAGAAAAGAAGGAGGCACACGTGCTTCCGTCGAATCCACTCCGGTGGAGTCCACCCCGACGATGACCGTCACCGACAATAAAGGGGTAGGAACTGTACGTCCAAAGCAACTATTAATCGACGTAACCCGAAGGATTGGATGATGGAGTAAATAGGCTTCTTCACAAGTTAAGGTTTGACCTGTCTTACCAGGGGAAGAGCATGGAGGCTGCGGCTCGTTCACAGCTGGCGTAGTTTCACCACCCGCGACTTCCGATCTGAATTCAACTGGTTTTTCTGTCACGGCCATCCCTGAAAGGGAGCCAGCCAGGACAGTGTCATCCTGTTGAAGTTCAGATGTCTCAGGGACGGGCGCAGTAGAACCCCCATGCCCCTGGGTTGAGGTCCCAGCAAGGTGAGACTCCTCGACCGCCTCCGGAAGAACCCCAGCAGCAATGATAGCAGTGCACACATCACTAACCAAATGGGACAAGACCGAATCAACCTCGGCAATCGGGTCCTGAGAAGTGAACTCATCTGACGCCTATAAAGAGCAAAAGGAAAAAACGATTAGGCCATAACATAGAAGAAGAAAGAAGGGGGTAGTTGAATTTCAAATCACCTCAGAAACAACGTCAATATCATCAATAAACAGCCTGCGACGTCTTATCGCAGCACGCTTCATGGAATAGGTCCCGCCATCGTCGGTAAACACGCGCCTGCTTCGCTTACGTGAAGGACCAGGTACAGCAGGTGGTTGATCCTCCACCACCTCGTTAGGTCCAGTAGGTGGCTGACCCGCCACCCTTTCATCCGACATAGTTGGTGGCTGATTCCCAACTTCCTCATCTGAAGAATGCGATGAGTCATCGGCGTCTTGCTCATCATCCTCTTCGTCCGCCGCAGTGGACTCTGAGTCCGGCACAGGAACCTTGTTCGCCCCTCTCTTCCTCTTCTTGGATCCCTCGGGCTTTTCGGCCAGGCCAGTGCCAGCAATGAAGCTAGTACTCATGTCAAAGTTGACAGGAACTTTCTCGCTGCAACATGATAAAGGGCCGCCATGTACAAAATATCCCCTGCCGTCTTAGCATCAGGGACCGAGAAGCTAGCCCGGGTATGGACCGCGTTGTAATAATGCCAAGCCCGGATGCCATCGAGTACGCTGCCCTCAAAGCCCAGGCAAGCGCTGGGGCAATCAAGGAACAGCTGACTATACCCGAATTGACGAGAAAATCTACTGGGCAGATAAGGCTCCAGGTATACGTTATTTCGGTAACGATATACTAGGTACGCAGGGCGAATATTGCACAGCCAAAGAAGCATCTTCTCAGATAAGAGTTGGGGAGAATCAACGCCGTCAACGTGTACTCCCCTCACTTCTCTAGTGGTAAATTGAGGAAGAGAGACAAAGAAGTCGTGCCCGTCAACTCTCGCCAACGCCCTCCGGCAGGCCGGCATGGTGTCATGCTCCTAAGGCTGATGACGGTATCGGAAAAGGAAGGCATCATCAGCAGTAACATCTTCTTCAGTTCCTGGCCTCATCAACGACCGATAGTGCATCAATAACCACCCCATGAGGTAATGGTATGGAAGTTCTATCCACTCAAAATCCAGCGTCGTCTCGCGAGCAATGACCTTAGACGAAAATGCACGGAGGCTGTGGTGTATGCTACCCACCATGGCCGGAAGAAGGGCCAATCTGACTTTGAAGACCATCTTCACAGCAGGGAGAATGAAGTGGCGGCTGATCCTTTCAGTAGAACCTGCCCCTCCTGAGACTATGCAATTTCGTAGCCACATCATCAAGAACCCGGCCAAAAGTGCCTTTTCAGACATCTCCCGGGTACCGTAGTGGAAATAACTAAAGGAGTCAGTGCGACTCCCAAATCTATCGCGTTTGGACCTCGACCTTTTTGCCTTCAACTTCAGGTCCTCTACCTCCGCCCGGGTTTGAGAACTTCGAGAAGAAACCCGGCCGGAAGGACGCAATTTGAAAAGATACGCAACCCAAGCCGTGGTATGAGAGGCGTTCCCCTCTGAACTATTATTCTTCTTGATAGCAGTCTGGTGACAGATGTTATGGTGGCACAGCAGTTCTCGGTACACAGTGACGAAACCCGGGAATCGTCGATCCAGATCGTCGAATTCCTCGTTCGTCGGAGTGTATATTTCAAAAGCCTCGCCTCCCCACGGCAGCTTAGAAACAGCGTGCATTTCATGGAGAGCAAGTCCCAACTCTCCTCCGGGCGCGAAGAAAGTACCCGTACGCCGGTTATACATCTCCAAAAGGGCCATGAACAAAGGCTTGTTAATGGGCAACCCATAACAGGTGCCCCGGATGGCGTAGTAGAGATCAATCTCCCGAAGGGACTCCCTGTAGTTCCTCAGGATCCAGGAGGTAAGATTGGTCCATGTAGGAATAGGGTTTATCCAATTCAGCAGCGACAACCTGCCCACAGGATAAGACCCCTTGCGAGCGAGTTGATTCAGAAAGGTATCAGCTCGAGTAAAAGTGAAGTTGGGACCAGCCACGTTTATAAAAGTACCAGGAAGCAGCCCCATCACACTCCGACTGACTGATTCCTTGCCTGCACATGGTGACCCCGTACGCCTATTATAGTAGATGTTGCCCACGAACATCCCCGATTGGGTGGGAGTCAGGGAGCCCGCCATCGTACTGCTCGATGGTACCATGTTAAACCACGAGAGGGGAAAATGCCGCTCCATCTCGGGAATATGGATCTCCACCCCGTCCACAGTAAAGTTCCAGTTCTCAGAAACGTCCAGCAATCGGAAGTTCTTTATGGAAAAGGCATCTCCAAAGAGAAAAGCCGATTTCAGATATTCTCCATCCAGTTTCCCCGAATTCATCATAGTACAAAGGAAGTAGAAAGGCTGGTTGTTGATAACATCCACCCTCTCCCTAGGCTCATTAGCGGGAAGCTGATCCGTTATATGTTGAATTAAGTTGTCGAGCCGCACGCCTACGGCAAATTGAGCTGAACCCACAAGAAGCTCTCCTGCTGGGTTGGTTGGGAGGTTCACTGTAAAAGGACAAAAAGAAACAGGATTAAAAGATGGTTAAAGCGAAATCACTGAACAAATATTAAAAAGAGGTCCCTACGAGCCTATGCGGCTCGGATCAACGAAGCCTTATGCGGCTCACTTTTCAACTGGGCTTCAGGTGGCACGGCTTCAAGGGAGCATATGCGGTTCGGGTCAACACAGCCTCATGCAGCCCAAATCAGACGGGAGTTCCATGTGACACTGGTTCGATAGCTTATGCGGATCAGTTGAACATATGCGGTTCTAGCAGAAGAGCTTATGCGGCACAAAATGCTATGCGGTTCAGTCTGTCAGAAATATATACGGCTCCGTTCAAGGGAGACTTCATGCGGTTCATATCCAGAGGCTCAAATCCTTCTCATGCGGCTCAAACATAGGGCATCTCCTATGCGGCTCAGATATGAGAGGGTCATGCAGCCCATACAGCATATGCGGCTCCATCATGGTCGAACTTGGGTGGTTCAGACGAAGGATGAAGGCTTGTGCATAAATATGCAACAGAGCCATGGGTTCTTAGGATTCAAAGTATTCAAATACAACTCTTACCATTGAGAGCAGGGCGGACATCAGGGTGCACTTTGGGCACGACGGCTGACGAGGAAGCCGCCTTCTTGCCCTTCGCAGTAGCAGAGGCGACCTTGGAAGATTTGGGGGCCATGTCCGACGATCGGAGAAGGGAAATAAGGAAAGAAATACGAGACAGCAATAGTTGGAACGAAGGAGAAAGTAAAAGAATCCCTCAGACCAAACTCATCCATATTTATAAACGAAAGTGAGGCATTTTGATTCCCGTGCATACACAAAGACCAACTCTTCGATTATCGAGGTGAGCCGCCTAAAATGAAGGCCAAACTCTTGGGATCCCGTGCCGAAAAGTGGCCTTTAAAACTGACAGCAAATCAACAGCATTTAATGCAAAAGATTGCCATACGTGGCAACGATGACGTGGCAGAAAGCCCATGCGGCTGAAACACCCATGCGGCTGAAACATCCATACGGCTAAGCCATCCATACGGCCAGGACATCCATGCGGCCAGGACCCCTTATGCGGTCAGAAGAATTTACACACAGCCATGCTTTTTGTTCAAAGTATTTCAATTTTGCAAATTGAAAACTTTGAAGGGGGTCTTGTAGAAGCATGGAAAAGACTAAAGGAAGATCTATGCGGCCAGGGAACCCCATACGGCTCAGAAAGCCCATATGGCTCAGAATCTATGCGGCTCAACGGGACTATGCGTTCCATGCGGCTCAGAAGAGAGGTGCCACGTAGCATACAAACAACTCTTCCCTTACTGCATTAATTGCCTTGACGGCTGACAGCTCTGACAAGACGGCAGCCCTGACACAAAGATGTAATTATGACTCTGTCATAATGAAAGACTCCTAGGGAAACGAAGGAGATCTCTGACACAATCTCCTGAGATCCAGAAAATGCCATGCAGCCTAGACACGTGGACAGTCATATGCGGCTCGAGCGGAGACTCCCCATGCGGCTCAGGCCAAAGTTGCCCTATGTGGCCCAGATCGAAACAGCCCTATGCGGCTCAAGCGGAGGCTCCCTCTATGCGGCTCAAGAAGACGCTCCCCTATACGGCTCACGAGGACCATATCCATGCGGCTCACAAAGGAGTTACCCGTTATGCGGCCGCCTACGTCCATGCGGTCCACATTATCATGTGATTCGAAGGTTCGGGGGCCACTCCCTAAGTAGCCTTGACACGTGGCCGGGCTTATGCGGCTCAATCCTCATGCGGCTCAGATCCCCTCAGTGGCTCCTGTTTGCCATGAAATATAAAAGAGCAGAACAATTATCGGAGGACTGGACTTTTACTTCACGTTAGAAACTCGCTTGTACAAAGAAAGCCTAGGGACGAAAGCCTAGGTACAGCAGTCTAAGTACAATTGTTTATTTTAGATTCTGGGGGATGACGATAGAGGCTTGGGAAAGCGACGGCCGCTCTGCCTTACTCCTTGGACGATCGGTATACAGCCTTGGCTCCAGAAGATTGCTTGGCGTTGAAGAAATGCTCTCTTTACTCTCTATCTCTATTCTTTTTTTCCAAGTCTTCTAATGCTCTCTGTTCTCGAAAAAGGGGTCCTCTTGCAAGGGAATGGCACCTCGCTATTTATAAAAAGGGAATGCAATCATTAGGGTTTGCAATGATTGCCCCTTAGAGTGGCGGCGGCCTGTTGATTGATCAATCTGGGCCATTAATCTTGAGTGTGATGAATCTGGGCCATTTAATGTAGATTGTACCAAATCCTATCAGTAATTAATGCTGATTGGAATAAATCTCCGTGATGATGATTTGTTGATGTCTGCGAATCTGAATGAATAAGTTTAATTTATTCTCCTGCCACGTGTCCCAGATTATTAGGATTTGACCCAATCTTTGATTGCAGTAGATCTGAATTATTGAGATATGATCGGCTTTTGACACGTGTCTAGCCACGTGTCCCAACTGTTGTGATCATGAGCCACATTAAAGTCATCACACTCGAACCGCATGAGAGTCATCGTGTCGGAACCGCATGTGAGTCTCCATACCCGAACCGCATAAGAGTCGTCATGACCGAGCCGCATGAGAGTCTTCATACTCGAGCCGCATGAGCGTCGTCATGACCGAGCCGCATGAAAAGTCGTCATCCTTCGACCTCTGTAGCCGCCCCTGACCCCCATGCAAGCTACCCCGACTGCTTGCACCATCGCGTGACGCCGGAGCGCCGTCGCACCACAATAGATGGCCACACGTGCACTGGACACGGTTACAGAAAATACTCGTGAGGTACCCTCATTTATAGATACTTTTCTCTCATCATATGCAACCGTTTCTCGAACCGTAAAATTTTACGCGTTGCCAAGTTGAACCTCTTCAACTCCCTTCAATTATTTTGTCCATAATTGATATATAGAAATTGTTAGAATTCACAAAAAAAGAGAATAATCTCAGTTTCAAGAAGTTGAAACAGGGCCTTAACCCGTCCCAAACCTTGTTTTGAAAGACTGTTTCTGAACCAAATACTAGGAGTTTTCGAAAACTAATTAAAAATAGTGAAAGATAACATATAGAGATTCCAAACCCTTTTTAAAGAATTAGACATCATCGACTATGTGTCGAGAAATCAATTTCCCAAAATTGACGAAAACTGTTTTCAAAATTGTAGAAATTTTAGAAAATTCCCCGATACGGCGTGCGCACCGACAAATTGGGCGACGTGGTCGCAATCCATAAGCATTGAAAGACGTGCATAGATATTATCGACATGTGGGATTCGACGGAAGTTGATTTCGCTGTGTGTGCGCGACAAAATCAAGACGTATTAGTCGAGATACCCCGTATTGGCCCTTTTGCAAACTAGCCCCTAAATTTGTGCATGTTTATCATCTCGAGACGAAACTTGTGCCAACAAGACCGTATTATTTTTTTGGTCCTGCATGTCAATTTTGGTCCGATTCTGAGACGGTCGACCGGAACGCCCTTTTGGGGGACGACGACCCGATCCAACGGGCAAATTTGTGCACGGCCTACCAGAATCCAACTTTAGACATATGGTTGGGTTCGTATTATCAAACTGGACCCGTAGACATCTAGTTTAACGTCTTTAGAGATCGTAGATACTGGCATGCTTTTCGGTACAATGCAGATCTAACGACGGACATCGTTTTGATCCAAAATTACAATTTTACCATTGTGTCAAGAATTGGACTTTTAGACAGATATTTTTAGATATTTCTTTTATACCAAACTTATTGGTGATGTATGTTTCAGCATCCAGAGACTGTTGTGCGAGTTTGACTGTTGTGGCGCACTGAGTGGTTGGTATTATCGGTTTCACCAGCAAAGGACCCCAGACGAGTACATTTGTTATTTGTTTTCGATATTGTTAATTATTATAGTTCATTGTTAGTTATTTAATATTGATTCTCGACATGCTCTTCACACGGATACCACATTTTGTCTTTCTTTCATATATTGTCATGTTTCTTATCTGTCGTGTCGGGAAGGAGAAGTACCAAGTAGATGTGTGATCTGACCATAGACCGTATTTTATTTCATGCAATGTTGACATCGTAGACCGTGTTTTATTTCATATAATGTAGACATCATAGACCGTATTTTATTTCATACAATGTAGACATCGTAGACAGTGCTTTATTTTATTGCTATTTAGACATTGTAGATCGTGCGGTGTAGTGTCCCAGCCGATCAAACATCGAAAAGAGTACTTCAACACACTTAGATAGCTATGTTCCTCGTTTCACCATTTATATGTTTCTATATTTTTTTCTGTTTCTAGTTTATTGTACTACCATGTTATAGTAGATTCTCTCATCATGTACTTTATGGCTAATCTCTGTTTTATAGTCGTTATCATATATTGGAACTGCACTCAATGATTTATACTCGTTCCATTTCTGACTGAAAATTGATATTTTTTAGATAATCGCTTGCTACATTATGCTTGGACTATTGGGGGAGACATGGGTATATGCTGAGGTCAACCATAAAAGACTAGTTAAATGTGTTGATAGTTTTTAAGATTTGTAAGTGTTTATATTTTTTTTTAAATGTAAAACTTGTGAATATTGTAAGTTAATTTAGTTATTGTGAATGAGCAAAAAGTTACTATTTATGTAATTTTGAGCATTATGGCATTGACATCATTCTACCGCCGACACTGCGGCGTAGGCTGGCTTGAACACGCTTTCGTATCCCGAGAAGCGGATGCGGGTCATGACAAGTTTTTGTGGTGGCGCAGGTCAGTTTTTGCAAGCTGTGCAAACTCGTGGTAGTACCATATTAGTCGTACTGCTGCGAGCCTGTAATTAGAAAATGCTCATTCACAATTAGGATTTAGAAGGATAACAAGAAATAGGAGTCCCTTATTCAATATTGACTATCGGGTAGCTAGGGTTGTTATATAGGCCATATGAGTTAGGTAGGAATTCATTGAATTCTAAAACCTATTAATAACTTGAGAATTTTTATAGAGGGATATACCATTATGTTTTGATACGATGGTAGAATCTAAGGAAGGTAGACCCTCGCTTGGTAAATTAGGCCTTCCTAGGACTAAATCCCTAACCTTGACAATTTGATCAATTTATCTTTTCTGCCCCATCTAAACATTATTATCATATCATAAGGTCTTTATTGCTTATTTAGTTTCCATTGGCCATATTAATTGTTTTTCTAAGATTCTATACTTTATTTCCATCCTTTGACTTTTGAGCCTAACATGATTCGATTATCCCTATAAATTGAGTCTGCTTTCTGAAATTTAAGATATATATGACTTACACTTCTCTTGTCTCTGATCATTTTCTCCCTAATCGATCGTATGATTTTCAAAATTGATATTTTCATTCAAGGAAGATACTTACATTTTCTATCATGATCAACTTGTTTGAACTTCTAAAAACTCTTTGAAATTCTTAGGGATATAGTTGGAATAATTTTGACGACTTACGATGGAAAGACAGCTGCGCACTGTCGCCATTTATCTGAGTTATGGAGATTGCGGGTTCACTGCAGCCAGCAGCACACTGGCGAGATACGACCCCTAAGGTTGAAATTATTTCAAGTAAACGTAGGTTATTGAATGTGGTTAAAACTATGTTTTAGTTGTCCACTTCTGATCTTAGTTATATTTATGTCAATATTGGATAGAGTTAATAAAATATCCAATATTAATAAAATATCCAATATTATGTCATATTTGAGTCACGAAATCAAGGGTTTACTACAGCCAGGTGTATACTAGCGAGACATAAATTTTTGATAAAATGACTTTAGACATGATTACAGTTTTCGAATACTATAGAGGTTAGGAAGATGACTTGTATGTCCCATTGATTCAAAGCCAATACTAGTGAAAATTTGTATAAGTTGGGTAGCATACCTCCCAACCTAGCATTCCATTATCCTTGTGACATATTAACGACGTAATTGACTGACACTAGTAATTTTACCTAGACTATAGAGTTTAAAGGTTCCTAACCCTTTGGTCGACCAAGGCCCTAAACAAAAAGACATGTGGGACAACTATAGAGACACCAACACCGGACGAGTTTTAGATTTTCATGAACTTGAACTACTTGTGCCTTCTTTCAATCATAAAATCTCGCGTACTTATATTTTTGAATACCTTGACCAACACCGTTATTATAGCATAGTTTTTGTAAGCTTATTCTTTATCGAGCTTGTTCATGACATGGGTTTATTGGGGACGCCCACTAATATATTATCTAATTAGAATCAGTATGTTATAGTCTGATCAACCTTAGTGCACTTGGTTCGCTCTTCATATGAATAGTACACATGGATTGAGATATAGTTGCCCTCTAGGATCTCATCCGTAACTGCCTTGATAACTCTCCTTGAATTACTCAATCGCCTTCGGAACCCATATTTGCATTCGATTTCCCCTTTCTTGAACTCTTTATTGTTTTTGCGTTTACTTATTTCAGAAAAACAAATACTCGTATTTGAAGGAAGATAGACAACGGAATGTCCCCCATATTTCGCCATACAATCTATGGCCATAAAAGCTATATATATATACACAATCGTTTTCCATCTATCTGAAATTGGAGAATGATCTTCAAACTTGATTCATATCTACCATATCATATTACCTACTACTTCATGTAGTATTCTTTTATAATCAAGAGACGAGGTGCAATATTACTACTTTGGAATTTTTTTAACCTCATTAATCCAAAAGTCGTATCTTAGTTTCTGGAGTCAATAGATTGTAAGTCCTTCTGAATTTTAGAATTTCTGGGACTACGATCGAATAGGATAAGTTGGTTCCCGCTAGGATGACAAATTAGTGCCTCATGAATACCCACTTTCTATTTTAGATCTTTTGGTGTCCCCTACCGTGACATTGATATTCGAAGCGCGAGACTAGCTATTACCTTCCAACAAATTTTATATGTAAGACCTAGACGAGCTCACCTTCATTTAGGCATATCATGTTCCACTCAAACATGTACCCTTATACTCTATTTCTATGATACGACTTTCAGGTCAAAAAGGGATAAACTATAACCTTTACCATAATACCGATATACTTTTCGACTACAATTAGAGACTCAACCTCGAATCAAACCTTTCGACCCAATATATGGTTGTGATCTACTCGAAGCCCACTACGCACATGCCACTAGTGTGCCACTTAATTGAGTCCTTTTGTGCTACTTAAACACAAAAGTCACAAAAGACGCATTTTTGGACTTTAGGAACCTAGTTAACCAGCCCGACTGACAATTAGTCCAACCACTTGAGTTGGAACCTATTCTAGGTTACCCTAACGTAATAGGAATGGTTCAGATTGATTTTACGAGATCTTGTCCAGCCAACATAGATTAAAATCCAAGGTTCAGTCAATCCAAGGTTGTTGTCCAATTACGGAATCCACTAAATGTAGTGCCCCGCTCTCGTTGGGGCGAAGCACTATGTAATAGGCTCGTGTCAAGTCAGACATGGTCGGGAACATAGATGGCTAGTCTGACTCGGCGACGAGTTTGTATACAAAAACCATGGCATCAATAAAATCGATTTGGACGAGTGATATGAGTACCGTTCCAACTAATGGATCGACTACTGTTGGAATAAGTCCTAGATGCGGTAGGCGGCGTCTTGGCGAAGGAACTCTAAAGGGAGCGACGCAACCCGTTTGCCGTTGGTTTTATTGGTTTTCTTGGCTTTCTGAACGAATTGTTGCGTGGATTTGATAGTGTACTTTCGCGTCGATTTCTGAATACGTCTTTGGGAATTTCGAAGGAAGGATTGAAGAAAGGGTTCTAATTCGATGCTCGTGCCATTACAGGAGTTCGTGTAACTGACGCTTGACCGTCGCGAAGCGTTCTCCTACTCTCGGTGCAATCTCCTTAGGTGGGTGGTTCTTCGGCCCCTTCTTTTCTACTCTTTCCCGCCAACTAAATTCTTAAAGTTCAACGTTCAAATCGATGATGCTAACGGGATGTATGCTTGCCACTAAGATCAAGAGCTCGGGATAATATATCAACCTAGAAAAGTTAACTCTGAATCGATAGGTTCACACTAGGAAAGAGAGAGACTATATTTCATGCCATGCAAAACACAACTATGAAAACCTTGGTGGCGGTACATCATGCCTCGGAGAATTTGGTGCCTACGGGATGCTAAATCAGAACGTACGGTTTCGGGGGAAAGGACCCTTGCGCGAGTACGAATGATTATATGATTTGATAATGGTTACGCTATGCAATTTACTTCATACATATATAACTGTTCATACATTCGCATGGTCAAGGACGACTTGTGCACAAGGTGAGCTTTCCTCGAGACGGTACCCGGGGCCCTGGGACCGAATCGGCCTAGGAGAAAATTATGGAAATCGTGCTTCGGTGCGAGGCATTGCGAGACCTCCAGTTAGGCTCACTACCTGGACTGGAGGGCGCGTCGCAAGGCTACGTAATCGTTCTTCTTGGTGTCGATATCACCAATGACCGCATATAGGATAGATTGCATGCTCACCTATTGTCTTGTGCAGGTGGTAAGTATCATGTATATTTTGTGCAGGAAAGAAGCACGGCCGTGGTAAGAATGCCTTTAAATGGGTTATGTTGTTATCGTTTAAAAATGTGCCTTCGATATAAACTGCAACTCATATAGTTCTAAATAGAAAGATCACTTCGTATGCCTGAATCCTTAATAAGCAGTGTCGGTTTAGACGAGTGGGTTCGTCCCATCCACTAGCAAGTGTGCTAACCCCCAACTCCCCAGGTAACGAGCGTGCTGCGGGAGCTCGATACTAAGCTGGAGCTGAAAAACGGGAGGCGGCACGAAGCTCTCCTATTTTGAAGTATTTTGATGCCCAATTCAGACCGAAGGCTTTTGTTCAAATGTATAAAGGGGCATGAATGTATGGAACGCCGAGGATTATTTCAAGGCGAGCTTGTCGATAGCTTTCTTTTTGTGTTTCAAAGATGTAGCCGCAACGGCATATGAAATGTAAATATGACCTTGCACATATTTTGCAAGTTTATGAATGAAAAGCTAAATTTCTTCCTATGTTATGTTTTCAACTCTCTGCACTGTTTAATTTCAACGCGTCAAGTCAAAAAGGAAATTTCCAAGCGCACATCCTTGACTTGTGCAAGTCTAATAAAGACTTGCACGGCATCACGTCCCGACCCGTAGGGATCGATTTATATCGAGTCAAGGCGATGGCGACCGATTCGGCGAGTCGGGGCGTGACAAGTTGGTATCAAAGCACGGTTCACACCTCGGACCTTCCAAAATACTTTCTTTAGATGTTGCCGTTGCGATTTTTCAAAACTATGCTTTTTGACATATGCGGCCTGAAATAATCGTTCCATACATATAAGCCCGTAGATATTTTGAGAATACTAACGGGTTTGCTCAATTTTGTAGGAATGACGAAAAGACTGGGTGTCCCCACATTGATTAGCACCGATAGCGCCGAAGGTGCGACGCCTAGCAAATCGGCCATGGAGCGACTACTACGCCTCATGGAACTCCAACAATGACAGTCAGAGATGCAGCAACGACAGCTGCAGGAACAGATCCAGGCCCAAGTCAGCGCCCAACAAAAGCAAATGGATGCCCTGACCAGGATCGTGAGCACCATAGCGACGCAACAGAACTCGACGACCGTCATGTCCGAGGAAGAAGTGCAAGCCGAAAAGACAAAACATGTGTCTTCCTCCTCCCTGCTGAAGATGACCAAGTTTAAGAAAATGAACCCGTCGGAATTCAACGGTCGAGCAAAGCCTGACGAAGTCATGGGGTGGCTAGTGAAGATTGAGAGTCTGTTCACTCTCCTCAACATCAAGGGGTCCAAGAAAGTCGGGTGCGCAGCGTTGCAGCTCAACTTGAGGGCCTACGACTGGTGGGAGGCGAAGAAACAGGAACTCCAAGGGTCCAACTCCAGTGCCAAGATCTCGTGGGAGACATTCAAACGGGCCTTCCTCGAACAATACATCCCTCGTGCCCTTCGTCAACAAAAGGAAGAGGAGTTCATGTCCTTGAAGCAAGGAAACTTGTCCGTTGAAGACTACGATGCGAAGTTCGCAAAGCTAGCGAAGTTTGTCGGGGCTTTTCTGCCGAACGCAGAGGCGTGGTGCGAGCGCTTCCAGCAAGGCCTGAATGAAGATTTGCGTCGGGACGTCATGAACCAGAGATGCCAGACGTACAGGAAATCATATAACGCCGCTCTTGATATGGAGCGGGTCTTCGGTCGAACGTCGCAGAAGGGCGGATCAAGCATCCGCAACAACTTCAACAAGCGTCCTAACGACGCGGAAGGATCTGGTGCGCCAAAGCGCCAGAACACGACCGAGTATCGGGGGCCTCACCCAGGCGTACGTTGCCATCGCTGCGGCAAGATAGGACATCTGGCGGTCGACTGCCGAGGGGGATGCTTTAAGTGTGGCCAGCTAGGTCACAAGGCGGTAGATTGTCGAATGGGGAGGGCGAACCAATATCCACCAAGGGACGTCCAGAGGTAGAACAGGGCGCCTCCCGCCCATGGCACAAACGCGGTGCCCGTGAATCCACAAAATCGCCAAGGGGCGCAAGGCCGAGTCTACGCACTAACGCGGGACGAAGCCTATGCGTTCGATACTGTCGTGACAGGTATACTACTCTATAAAAATATGCCTGCTAGAGTATTGTTCGATTCGGGTGCAACGCATAGTTTCATATCGGCCGACTTTGTAAAAGAAAATGAATTACCTATGCAACTTTTAGATATGAATCTTAGCGTTAGCACTCCATCGGGAGTAGATATGCCTGCCACTCATATTTGTAGGGACGGTTACATATGCATCGGATGGAAGAATCTATCCTTGGAAGTTATCGTCCTCGACGTCAAGGAGTACGATATAATCCTCGGCATGGATTGGTTGGGTGCATGCCACGCAACGATCGAGTGCGCGGAGAAGAGAGTTGTGTTCCACCTTCCGGGCGAAACCGAGTTCTTCTATTCGTGCGGAGCAGCATCAAAGTCGACAATGGTGATATCGGCGATTTCGGCAAGGCGTATGTTGTATTTCGGGTACAGCGGATACCTAGCATCAGGTCGAGACACAAGAACGGAGATTACAAGCACGGCCCAGACTGAAGTCGTGGCAGAATTTCCTGATGTGTTCCCAGACGAGTTGCCAGGGATGCCGCCGGACCGAGAGATAGAATTCAGCATCGACACCTTCCCGGACACCCGACCGATATCCAAAGCACCCTATCGAATGGCGCCGGCAGAGCTGAAGGAACTGAAGGC
Organism: Iris pallida; assembly: GCA_029216955.1. Taxonomy (NCBI): domain Eukaryota; kingdom Viridiplantae; phylum Streptophyta; class Magnoliopsida; order Asparagales; family Iridaceae; genus Iris; species Iris pallida. The sequence continues at coordinate 93,247 of JANAVB010012741.1, read as the reverse complement.
ACAACTACAAGAGTTACTGGATCGCGTATACATTCGCCCTAGTGTCTCCCCGTGGGGTGCCCCAGTATTGTTTGTGAGGAAGAAAGATGGATCGATGCGGCTGTGCATCGATTATCGGGAACTCAACAAAGCCACGGTACGAAACAAGTACCCGTTACCGAGAATAGACGATCTGTTTGACCAGCTGTAAGGGGCGACGGTGTTTTCCAAGATTGATCTTCGCTCAGGCTACCATCAATTGAAGATCAAGTCTGAAGACGTGCCGAAGTTCACCTTCCGAACCCGATATGGTCACTACGAATTTCTGGTCATGCCTTTCGGCTTGACCAACGCTCCTACCGCGTTCATGGATCTAATGAACCGGGTGTTCCGACCGTTCATAGACAAATTTGTCGTAGTATTCATCGACGACATTCTCATATATTCGAAGAGCAAGGACGAGCACGTGGAACACTTGAAGACGGTGCTATAGACTCTGCGTGAACATCAACTCTATGCCAAGCTAAGCAAGTGCGAGTTCTGGATGAACAGCGTGACGTTCCTTGGGCACGTTGTCTCCGCTGAAGGCGTCACGGTGGACCCAAAGAAGATCGAAGCAATAGTCGAATGGAAGCGGCCTACCTCAGCAGGCGACATCCGAAGTTTCCTCGGCTTGGCGGGCTACTACCGTAGATTCGTGAAGGATTTTGCTAAAATTGCGTCGCCTCTGACTCGCCTCACCCAGAAAGGAGTCGCATTCGAGTGGAACGACGCCTGCGAATCGAGCTTCCAAGAGTTGAAGAAACGGCTCGTCTCAGCGCCGATCCTTGCACTTTCGGACGGGCCAGAAGGGTTTCAGATATTTAGCGATGCATCGCGGACGGGTTTGGGATGCGTGCTTATGCAAAGGGATAAGGTGATTTCGTTTGCTTCGAGACAATTGAAGCAACACGAGAAAAATTATCCTATGCATGATCTTGAGTTAGCGGCTATTGTGTTCGCGTTGAAACTATGGCGGCACTATCTTTATGGTGTAGCTTGTCGCATCTATACGGACCACAAAAGTCTCAAATACATCTTCACTCAACGGGACCTGAACTTACGGCAGCGGCGTTGGCTCGAACTCATCAAAGACTACGATCTGACTATCGAGTACACGCCAGGTAAGGGGAACGTTGTGGCAGACGCACTGAGTAGAATGTTTGCAGGGTGCTTGTCTATCAACCGTAACATACAGCGAGACTTGGCGGAGATGGACATCGAACTCCGAATCCGTTACCGTGGAGCACGATTGGCCCAATTGCACCTTGAGTCGAGCCTGCACAACAAAATAAAGACCGCACAGGAGGACGACCCATTCCTGAAGAAGATGCGCGAACTGATTTCGACGGGAAAGGCGACCGACTTTGTGGTGGACGAGGGCGGAATGACGCGGATGAAGGGGAGGATATGCGTGCCGGACCATGCTGAACTTAGAAAGGAGATTCTGACGGAGGCCCATTATGCGAAGTACTCGTTGCACCCCGGGAGTACCAAAATGTATAAGGACCTGCGCACGACCTTTTGGTGGCACGGCATGAAGAAAGACGTGGCGACGTTTGTGTCACAGTGTATGGCCTGTCAACGGGTGAAGGCCGAGCATCAAAGACCAGGCGGGGAGCTACAGAACCTCGACATTCCAGTATGGAAATAGAATGACATCTCTATGGATTTCATCATGGGCCTTCCGAAGACATCGCGGGGGAATGATGCAATTTGGGTCATTGTCGATTGTTTGACTAAATCCGCTCATTTTCTCGCTATTAAAGCATCATGGAGCGTCGATCGGTTAGCTCAGATTTATCTCGACGAGATCGTCAGACTGCACGGGGTACCGGCCACAATCATTTCGGACAGAGACGGGCGATTCCTATCACGTTTCTGGACGAGTCTACAGGCGGCGCTGGGCACTAAGTTGAACCTTAGCTCCGCGTACCACCCGCAAACCGATGGCCAGACAGAAAGAGTGAATCAGATCCTGGAGGATATGCTACGTCTGTGCGCGATAGATTTGAAGACTAGCTGGGACACACACTTGCCGCTCGCGGAGTTCGCATACAATAACAGTTACCAATCGAGCATCCAGATGGCTCCCTACAAGGTGCTTTACGGGAGGAAGTGCCGATCTCCGATTTGCTGGGACGAAGTCGGGGAGCGACAGGTGCTCGGGCCAGAATTAATCAAACAAGCCGTCGAGAAAGTCCGCATGATTCGAGATAGACTCCGCATTGCTCAGAGTCAACAAAAGAGTTATGCAGATACTCGTCGACGACCGTTAGAGTTCTTGGTTGGGGACCATGTGTTTCTGAAGGTGACGCCGATGCGGGGCGTCATGCGATTCGGGGTAAAGGGCAAGCTGAGTCCAAGATTCGTAGGGCCCTTCGAGATCCTCGAAAGAGTAGCGACCGTTGCTTACCGGATCGCGCTACCTCCTGCCCTGGCCGAAGTGCACGACGTCTTCCATGTCTCCCAACTTCGGAAGTACGTACATGACCCAAGTCATGTGGTTAGTTTCGATCAGTTGGAGCTACGCGCCGATCTATCATACTCGGAGGAGCCCGTTCAAATTTTAGACCGTAAAGAAAAGATCCTGCGGAGCCAATCGATGTCCTTGGTTCGCGTACTCTGGCGCAACCATTTCGTCGAGGAGTCGACGTGGGAGCTAAAGGCGGAGATGATGGAGAAGTACCCTTTACTTTTCGCCGACGAAGGTCAGATCCTTGTTCTTAAGTTTCGGGACGAAACTTTTTCTTAGTGGTATATTATGTAGTGCCCCGCTTCCGTTGGGGCGAAGCACTATGTAATAGGCTCGTGTCAAGTCAGACATGGTCGGGAACATAGATGGCTAGTCTGACTCGGCGACGAGTTTGTATACAAAAACCATGACATCAATAAAATCGATTTGGACGAGTGATATGAGTACCGTTCCAACTAATGGATCGACTACTGTTGGAATAAGTCCTAGATGCGATAGGCGGCGTCTTGGCGAAGGAACTCTAAAGGGAGCGACGCAACCCGTCTGCCGTTGGTTTTATTGGTTTTCTTGGCTTTCTGAACGAATTGTTGCGTGGATTTGATAGTGTGCTTTCGCGTCGATTTCTGAATGCGTCTTTGGGAATTTTGAAGGAAGGGTTCTAATTCGATGCTCGTGCCATTGCAGGAGTTCGTGTAACTGACGCTTGACCGTCGCGAAGCGTTCTCCTACTCTCGGCGCAATCTCCTTAGGTGGGTGGTTCTTCGGCCCCTTCTTTTCTACTCCTTCCCGCCAACTAAATTCTTAAAGTTCAACGTTCAAATCGATGATGCTAACGGGATGTATGCTTGCCACTAAGATCAAGAGCTCGGGATAATATATCAACCTAGAAAAGTTAACTCTGAATCGATAGGTTCACACTAAGAAAGAGATAGACTATATTTCATGCCATGCAAAACACAACTATGAAAACCTTGGTGGCGGTACATCATGCCTCGGAGCATTTGGTGCCTACGGGATGCTAAATCAGAACGTACGGTTTCGGGGGAAAGGACCCTTGCACGAGTAGGAATGATTATGTGATTTGATAATGGTTACGCTATGCAATTTACTTCATACATATATAACTGTTCATACATTCGCATGGTCAAGGACGACTTGTGCACAAGGTGAGCTTTCCTCGAGACGGTACCCGGGGCCCTGGGACCGAATTGGCCTAGGAGGAAATTATGGAAATCGTGCTTCGGCGCAAGGCATTGCGAGACCTCCAGTTAGGCTCGCTACCTGGACTGGAGGGCGCGTCGCAAGGCTACGTAATCGTCCTTCTTGGTGTCGATATCACCAATGACCGCATATAGGATAGATTGCATGCTCACCTATTGTCTTGTGCAGGTGGTAAGTATCATGTATATTTTGTGCAGAAAAGGAGCACGGCCGTGGTAAGAATGCCTTTAAATGGGTTATGTTGTTATCGTTTAAAAATGTGCCTTCGATATGAACTGCAACTCATATAGTTCTAAATAGAAAGATCACTTCGTATGCCTGAATCCTTAATAAGCAGTGTCGGTTTAGACGAGTGGGTTCGTCCCATCCACTAGCAAGTGTGCTAACCCCCAACTCCCCAGGTAACGAGCGTGCTGTGGGAGCTCGAGACTAAGCTGGAGATGAAGAACGGGAGGCGGCACGAAGCTCTCCTATTTTGAAGTATTTTGATGCCCAATTCAGACCGAAGGCTTTTGTTCAAATGTATAAAGGGGCATGAATGTATGGAACGTCGAGGATTATTTCAAGGCGAGCTTGTCGATAGCTTTCTTTTTGTGTTTCAAAGATGTAGCCGCAACGGCATATGAAATGTAAATATGACCTTGCACATATTTTGCAAGTTTATGAATGAAAAGCTAAATTTCTTCCTATGCTATGTTTTCAACTCTCTGCACTGTTTAATTTCAATGCGTCAAGTCAAAAAGGAAATTTCCAAGCGCACATCCTTGCCTTGTGCAAGTCTAATAAAGACTTGCACGGCATCACGTCCCGACCCGTAGGGATCGATTTATATCGAGTCAAGGCGATGGCGACCGATTCGGCGAGTCGGGGCGTGACACTAAACTCCAGATAATCCCATCCATGCATATCGCCATATTTGGACTATAAAACCAAACTTTATGAAATAGGTCCCTATACCTATTATGTAGTCCCCATCTCAGGGTCCACTAATCCTCCTTCCATAAATCCCCTAACCGTATCCCTTCGTAGCATATATTATGCGAAGAAAGGAATGCTGCCGTACCAACTTGGTTCCGGTTATGCTTGACCAAGACCTCTCATACTGCCTTGAGAAAACATGGTCAAATATGGGCAATACGTAAAATATAGGCTTCCTATAGAGTCTGTGACTACAATCAGAAGTACCTCATATTCTCATGCGTCTACTTGAATTTGACCTTCATAGAATTTTTATTACGGTGCTTTCCACGATTAACCAATTTATATAAGTTGGGTAGAACCCTGAACATAGCGTACTCTATCTCTTGGAATGTGATATCAAATTTGGATTCCATCGTGACTGTTCTTTCATATGTTGGAAGTTGCGGTACGATCTTCATATGGCTTTTATATCCCTTGCTCGTGCGTTTGGATAACCGTGGAGTCACTACCACATTTTTAGCCTAAGGGTATTTTGGTTATTTGTGATTTATTGGATTTAATTTGAATTTTTGATAACTAATATTGTGCTAATCTTTGTGTTGAGCCTTGACCTAGTTTTACCCTAACCTAGATGTTAGTCATGATCCTAGAGACTAAGTTAGAGGATTACAAACTTAATGACTAAGTTAGAAATATCTATATATTTAGCTAAGTTAGATATTTTAGCTCAACCTAATATCTACTTGGGCCTTTAGCTAGAGGCTTAGACATTTCATTTTTAGAGAGCCCATGACCTAACATTGCATCTAAACCCTAACCCTAGCTCATAAGTGGCCAGCCAAGAGATCACCCCCTATATAACATCATCACATCTTGCCTCTTTTTCATAGCCTCCTTTAAACCTAATTTGTGTTCTTCCCCAAATCACCCCCTTTTCTCAAAATTACCTCCAAATTGAGCCTAGTCTTTTACATTGCACTCCCTTGCTGTAGAGAAGATCATTGGAGGCTAGCTAGCAAGGATTGGAGGCTCTTGGACCACATCAAGTTGGTGAATGGACTCATTTCTAGGCATTTGTATTAAGATCTAACTCTCAATATATGTAATGGCCCCAAACTCATTTGTTTTCCTATTTTCTCTTCACAGATGCATGCATCTAGGTACCATAGGCCTGTAGACCAAGTTTGGTAGGATTTCGTGTCCATTTGATAAGCGTATCGGAAGCGTATCGGAGTATTGTGCAATGTGTTTGATGAAATGCCACAATAAATTATTTATTAATGTTTTTCAAAACTAATTTCATATTTCTGTAGTCATTTATGTGTGATTTAACATTCTGGAACTCTGAGTTGAGATTCGTGTTATTTTTGTGTCCAAAAGTGGACACGGGACTCAGCACGAGACCCTTGCACTGTCTCCTACTACCCGGCACTGTTTTCTCTCAATATAGGATACGTGGACACGTGCTACTTGGCATGGAGGTGGAGTCAATGTCTTTCAGGCCCCTCCCCAAGTCCGAGATCGATTCGTGTCGTGTCGGACATGCAATCTAGTCTACATTGATCTCGAGCAGACTGTGCGCACACGCAGACCAGTTTCTGATACGGCCTTCGTCCTAGGACACGACACGTCCTGGACGTGTTGCAGGCTGTTGGACACGTACCTTGACACTAGACCTACCTGTGGACACGAGCACTTGGCTTATGGTTGGTCACATGGAGAGCTAGGGAGCTCGACATCTCAGCACGACACCCCCTTCTCACTGTTTTGATACCCTTGCTGACACAGGGTTTTTGATACGAATTGGTCACATCTTGGACACTGTATGACACCCCCCATACTGACACTTGTGTGGGCACTCTTTTCCCCATTTTTTCTATATATATATATATATATATATATATATATATATATATATATATATATATATATATATATATATATATAACTGTTATGTTTATATATTTGTTTGAGGCTTTTCCAGTTTTTGGGTGATGTCTAAGCTGTTTTCGGATGATGTCTAAGCTTGGGTTTCCCATGAATTTCCTTCTCTGCGTGATTGCATCAGTTACCAGCCTTCCTAATCTGTCTGTGTGACTCCCTTATCAGTTGTTCACTTCTGTATGAATATCCTCGTATCTATGTTTGTTTCGATTCTTCTAAAGCACCCACACTATCGCTGGTGCGGCGATACTCCTTCCGTGTTTGTATTCTCCCAATCCCTACCCTCTCATGTGTTCCTGAACGTTGCTTCCGCAACCATCCACCATGCACAGCCCTCCGAAGTGGTTCCACACCGTTGTGGGCATCTCTCCGTCGATGAGGATGTGAGACACGGATTCAGCCTTGGTTGAACGACAACAATGGCATCTAAATGCTAAATTGATCCCGAACGAGGACAGAACATCGTCGGTCGGAAGTTTGTTCTTAATCACTCTCCATACAATAAGGGACCACTTCGAAGGGATACATTGAAGCCACACCTCTCCTTTGTCTTCTCTGTTCTTTGTGCGAATAGCCTGCCACGCGGACGATACAGAGAATCTCCCCGACGGTTCTAATGACCAATAGATCGAGTCATCACCAGAAGAAAGACAAGCAGCAGATGTACGAACCTGTTCGTCCCCGACCTGACCAAACAAAGCTACCGCCTTTGGGAGATCCCAACTTCTGTCGGGGAGGCCCATCTCTGTGATGCAGCAACTATGGTCGATGTTAGTCACAGGGATAAGCCTACCCTCATCCGTCCAATTCTCGGGAAGAATGCTCGAATCATCTGTGCCCACTTTGAGCTTGATATGTTGCTCTCCGAGTAGTCTACCTCTCATAATTCTCCTCTAGGCAGGAGACGCCTTGCTGCTAGCCTCGGCCACTGTCGGATGGGAGTGTTTGAAATACTTCTCCTTCATGAACCTACTCCAAAGAGTGTCTTGATTCCTGACCCTCCACCATAATTTCATTGACAATGCGTTGATGATGTCAGACAACCTCCTCATCCCAAGACCGCCATCCTCCTTTGGCCGTGTAAACCTCCCCTAAAAATTTTGCTATATTTTATTTCCTTTTATTTATTATTCAATTAGATTTTATGATAATTATAGATAAGAGTATTTATATTAAAGAGTTAGTCCGAGCTCTCTAGCCTAGTGGTATTAGAGCGGACATCCGGAGGGGCCGGCAAGGTTCGAGCCCCCCAATTGTGTGCGTGCGTGTGATTTCAAAAAAAAAAAATTAAAGAGTTGCTATGAGAATGCTTTTCCATCTTAGGAAAGTAAATAAATTATATATAATGTACTAAATACTTTGTAAATACAAACATAGAGAAATATTGCATTTTTTGTAGAGGATATTTTTACATTTTATTTAAGAATATGCATTTGATATATAAAATATACTAATTATATTTGGTATATAGAGTTGATAATCTTTACAAAATTTATTTGAGAATATTGTAGAAAATATTTTTAAGAATTTGATCAAATTTATTATTAGTATTTTTGGGCATTTTTGAATTTTATGAAAACGGTTTAAATATATATAAATAAACAGAAAAAAACAAAAGCATCAATTTCTCGCGAGATCCCCTAACCGATCCTTCGACCTCTGTAGCCGCCCCCGACCCCCATGCGAGCTACCCCGACTGCTTGCACCATCGCGTGACGCCGGAGCGCCGTCGCACCACAACAGATGGCCACACGCGCACTGGACACGGTCACAGAAAATACTCGTGAGGTACCCTCATTTATAGATACTTTTCTCTCATCATATGCAACCGTTTCTCGAACCGTAAAATTCTACGCGTTGCCAAGTTGAACCTCTTCATCTCCCTTCAATTAGTTTGTCCATAATTGATATATAGAAATTGTTAGAATTCACAAAAAAAGAGAGAATAATCTCAGTTTCAAGAAGTTGAAACAGGGCCTTAACCCGTCCCAAACCTTGTTTTGAAAGACTGTTTCTGAACCAAATACTAGGGGTTTTCGAAAACTAATTAAAAATAGTGAAAGATAACATATAGGGATTCCAAACCCTTTTTAAAGAATTATATATCATCGACTATGCGTCGAGAAATCAATTTCCCAAATTGACGAAAACTGTTTTCAAAATTGTAGAAATTTTAGAAAATTTTCCGATACGACGTGCGCCCCGACAAATTGGGCGACGTGGTCGCAATCCATAAGCATTGAAAGACGTGTATAGATATTATCGACATGTGGAATTCGACGGAAGTTGATTTCGCTGTGTGTGCGCGACAAAATCAAGACGTATTAGTCGAGATACCCCGTATTGGCCCTTTTGCAAACTAGCCCCTAAATTTGTGCATGTTCATCATCTCGAGACGAAACTTGTGCCAACAAGACCGTATTATTTTTCTGGTCCTGCATGTCAATTTTGGTCCGATTCTGAGACGGTCGACCGGAACGCCCTTTTGGGGGCCGACGACCCGATCCAACGGGCGAATTTGTGCACGGTCTACCAGAATCCAACTTTAGACATACGGTTGAGTTCGTATTATCAAACCGGACCCGTAGACATCTAGTTTAACGTCTTTAGAGATCGTAGATACTAGCACGCTTTTCGGTGCAAAGCGGATCTAACGACGGACATCGTTTTGATTCAAAATTACGATTTTACCATTGTGTCAAGAATTGGACTTTTAGACAGATATTTTTAGATATTTCTTTTATTCCAAACTTATTGGTGATGTATGTTTCAGCATCCAGAGACTGTTGTGCGAGTTTGACTGTTGTGGCGCACTGAGTGGTTGGTATTATCGGTTTCACCAGCAAAGGACCCCAGACGAGTACATTTGTTTTCGATATTGTTAATTATTATAGTTCATTGTTAGTCATTTAATATTTATTCTCGACATGCTCTTCACACGGATACCACATTTTGTCTTTCTTTCATATATTGTCATGTTTCTTATCTGTCGTGTCGGAAAGGAGAAGTACCAAGTAGATGTGTGATCTGACCATAGACCGTATTTTATTTCATACAATGTTGACATCGTAGACCGTGTTTTATTTCATACAATGTAGACATCATAGACCGTATTTTATTTTATACAATGTAGACATCGTAGACAGTGCTTTATTTTATTGCTATTTAGACATTGTAGATCGTGCGGTGTAGTGTCCCAGCCGATCAAACATCGAAAAGAGTACTTCAACACACTTAGATAGCTATGTTCCTCGTTTCACCATTTATATGTTTCTATATTTTTTTCTGTTTCTAGTTTATTATACTACCATGTTATAGTAGATTCTCTCATCATGTACTTTATGGCTAATCTCTGTTTTATAGTCGTTATCATATATTGGAACTGCACTCAATGATTTATACTCGTTCCATTTCTAACTGAAAATCGATATTTTTTAGATAATCGCTTGCTACATTATGCTTGGACTATTGGGGGAGACATGGGTATATGCTGAGGTCAACCACAAAAGACTAGTTAAATGTGTTGACAGTTTTTAAGATTTGTAAGTGTTTATATTTTTTTTCAAATGTAAAACTTGTGAATATTGTAGGTTAATTTAGTTATTGTGAATGAGCAGAAAGTTACTATTTTATGTAATTTTGAGCATTATGGCATTGACATCATTCTACCGTCGACACTGCGGCGTAGGCTGGTTTGAACATGCTTTCGCATCCCGAGAAGCGGATGCGGGTCATGACAAGTTTTTGTGGTGGCGCAGGTCAGTTTTCGCAAGCTATGCGAACTCGTGGTAGTACCATATTAGTCGTACTGCTGCGAGCCTGTGATTAGAAAATGCTCATTCACAATTAGGATTTAGGAGGATAACAAGAAATAGGAGTCCCTTATTCAATATTGACTATCGGGTAGCTAGGGTTGTTATATAGGCCATATGAGTTAGGTAGGAATTCATTGAATTCTAAAACCTATTAATAACTTGAGAATTTTTATAGAGGGATATACCATTATGTTTTGATACGATGGAAGAATCTAAGGAAGGTAGACCCTCGCTTGGTAAATTAGGCCTTCCTAGGACTAAATCCCTAACCTTGACAATTTGATCAGTTTATCTTTTCTGCCCCATCTAAACATTATTATCATATCATAAGGTCTTTATTGCTTATTTAGTTTCCATTGGCCATATTAATTGTTTTTCTAAGATTCTATACTTTATTTCCATCCTTTGACTTTTGAGCCTAACATGATTCGATTATCCCTATAAATTGAGTCTGCTTTCTGAAATTTAAGATATATATGACTTACACTTCTCTTGTCTCTGATCATTTTCTCCCTAATCGATCGTATGAATTTCAAAACTGATATTTTCATTCAAGGAAGATACTTACATTTTCTATCATGATCAACTTGTTTGAACTTCTAGAAACTCTTTGAAATTCTTAGGGATATAGTTGGAATAATTTTGACGACTTACGATGGAAAGACAGCTGCGCACTGTCGCCATTTATCTGAGTTATGGAGATTGCGGGTTCACTGCAGCCAGCAGCACACTGGCGAGATACGACCCCTAAGGTTGAAATTATTTCAAGTAAACGTAGGTTATCGAATGTGGTTAAAACTATGTTTTAGTTGTCCACTTCTGATCTTAGTTATATTTATGTCAATATTGGATAGAGTTAATAAAATATCCAATATTAATAAAATATCCAATATTATGTCATATTTGAGTCACGAAATCAAGGGTTTACTACAGCCAGGTGTATACTAGCGAGACATAAATTTTTGGTTAAATGACTTTAGACATGATTACAGTTTTCGAATACGATAGAGGTTAGGAAGATGACTTGTATTTCCCATTGATTCAAAGCCAATACTAGTGAAAATTTGTATAAGTTGGGTAGCATACCTCCCAACCTAGCATTCCATTATCCTTGTAACATATTAACGAGGTAATTGACTGACACTAGTAATTTTACCTAGACCATAGAGTTTAGAGGTTCCTAACCCTTTGGTTGACCAAGGCCCTAAACAAAAAGACATATGGGACAACTATAGAGACACCAACACCGGACGAGTTTTAGATTTTGATGAACTTGAACTACTTGTGCCTTCTTTCAATCATAAAATCTCGCGTACATATATTTTTGAATACCTTGACCAACACCGTTATTATAGCATAGTTTTTGCAAGCTTATTCTTTATCGAGCTTGTTCATGACATGTGTTTATTGGGGACGCCCACTAATATATTGTCTAATCAGAATCAGTATGTTATAGTCTGATCAACCTTAGTGCACTTGGTTCGCTCTTCATATGAATAGTACACATGGATTGAGATATAGTTGCCCTCTAGGATCTCATCCGTAACTGCCTTGATAACTCTCTTTGAATTACTCAATCGCCTTCGGAACCCGTATTTGCATTCGATTTCCCCTTTCTTGAACTCTTTATTGTTTTTGCGTTAACTTATTTCAGAAAAACAAATACTCGTATTTGAAGGAAGATAGATACGGAATGTCCCCCTTATTTCGCCATACAATCTATGGCCATGAAAGCTATATATATATATATATATACGCAATCGTTTTCTATCTATCTGAAATTGGAGAATGATCTTCAAACTTGATTCATATCTACCATATCATATTACCTACTACTTCATGTAGTATTCTTTTATAATCAAGAGACAGGTACAATATTACTACTTTGGAATTTTTTTAACCTCATTAATCCAAAAGTCGTATCTTAGTTTCTGGAGTCAATAGATTGTAAGTCCTTCTGAATTTTAGAAATTCTGGGACTACGATCGAATAGGATAAGTTGGTTCCCGCTAGGATGACAAATTAGTGCCTCATGAATACCCACTTTCTATTTTAGATCTTTTGGTGTCCCCTACCGGGACATTGATATTCGAAGCGCGAGACCAGCTATTACCTTCCAACAAATTTTATATGCAAGACCTAGACGAGCTCACCTTCATTTAGGCATATCATGTTCCACTCAAACATGTACCCTTGTACTCTATTTCTCTGATACGACTTTCAGGTCAAAAAGGGATAAACTATAACCTTTACCATAATACCGATATACTTTCCGACTACAATTAGAGACTCAACCTCGAATCAAACCTTTTGACCCAATATATGGTTGTGATCTACTCGAAGTCCACTACGCACATGCCACTAGTGTGCCACTTAATTGAGTCCTTTTGTGCTACTTAAACACAAAAGTCACAAAAGACGCATTTTTGGACTTTAGGAACCTAGTTAACCAGCCCGACTGACAATTAGTCCAACCACTTGAGTTGGAACCTATTCTAGGTTACCCTAACGTAATAGGAATGGTTCAGATTGATTTTACGAGATCTTGTCCAGCTAACATAGATTAAAATCCAAGTTTCAGTCAATCCAAGGTTATTGTCCAATTAGGGAATCCACTAAACTCCAGATAATCCCGTCCATGCATATCGCCATATTTGGACTATAAAACCAAACTTTATGAAATAGGTCCCTATACCTATTATGTAGTCCCCATCTCAGGGTCCACTAATCCTCCTTCCATAAATCCCCTAACCGTATCCCTTCGTAGCATATATTATGCGAAGAAAGGAATGCTGCCGTACCAACTTGGTTCCGGTTATGCTTGACCAAGACCTCTCATACTGCCTTAAGAAAACATGGTCAAATATGGGCAATAAGTAAAATATAGGCTTCCTATAGAGTCTGTGACTACGATCAGAAGTACCTCATATTCTCATACGTCTACTCGAATTTGACCTTCATAGAAGTTTTATTACGGTGCTTTCCACGATTAACCAATTTATATAAGTTGGGTAGAACCCTGAACATAGCGTACTCTATCTCTTGGAATGTGATATCAAATTTGGATTCCATCGTGACTGTTCTTTCATATGTTGGAAGTTGCGGTACGATCTTCATATCGCTTTTATATCCCTTGCTCGTGCGTTTGGATAACCGTGGTGTCACTACCATATTTTTAGCCTAAGGGTATTTTGGTCATTTGTGATTTATTGGATTTAATTTGAATTTTTGATAATTAATATTGTGTTAATCTTTGTGTTGAGCCTTGACCTAGTTTTACCCTAACCTAGATGTTAGTCATGATCCTAGAGACTAAGTTAGAGGATTACAAACTTAATGACTAAGTTAGAAATATCTATATATTTAGCTAAGTTAGATATTTTAGCTCAACATAATATCTACTTGGGCCTTTCGCTAAAGGCTTAGACATTTCATTATTAGAGAGCCCATGACCTAACATTGCATCTAAACCCTAACCCTAGCTCATAAGTGGCCAGCCAAGAGATCACCCCCTATATAACATCATCACATCTTGCCTCTTTTTCATAGCCTCCTTTAAACCTAATTTGTGTTCTTCCCCAAATCACCCCCTTTTTTCTAAATCACCTCTAAATTGAGCCTAGTCTTTTACATTGCACTCCCTTGCTGTAGAAAAGATCATTGGAGGCTAGCTAGCAAGGATTGGAGGCTCTTGGACCACATCAAGTTGGTGAATGGACTCATTTCTAGGTATTTGTATTAATATCTAACTCTCAATATATGTAATGGCCCTAAACTCATTTGTTTTCCTATTTTCTCTTCACAGATGCATGCATTTAGGTACCATAGGCCTATAGACCAAGTTTGGTAGGATTTCGTGTCCATTTGATAAGCGTATCGGAAGCGTATCGGAGTATTGTGCAATGTGTTTGATAAAATGCCACAATAAATTATTTATTAATGTTTTTCAAAACTAATTTCATATTTCTGTAGTCATTTATGTGTGATTTAACTTTCTGGAACTCTGAGTTGAGATTCGTATCATTTTTGTGTCCAAAAGTGGACACAGGACTCAGCACGAGACCCTTGCACTGTCTCCTACTACCCGGCACTGTTTTCTCTCAATATAGGATACATGGACACATGCCACTTAGCATGGAGGTGGAGTCCATGTCTTTCAGGCCCCTCCCCAAGTCCGAGATCGATTTGTGTCGTATCGGACACGCAATCTAGTCTGCATTGATCTCGAGCAGACTGTGTCACGCCTCGACTCGCCGAATCAGTCGCCATCGCCTTGACTCGATACAAATCGATCCCCACGGGTCGGGACGTGATGCCGTGCAAGTCTGAATGGACTTGCACAAGGCAAGGATGTGTAATTGGAAATTCCTTTTTGACTCGACGCGTTGAAATTAAACAGTGCAGAGAGTTGAAAACATAGCATAGGAAGAAACTTAGCTTTTCATTCATAAGCTTGCAAAATATGTTCAAGGTCTTTTTACATTACATATGCCGTTGCGGCTACATCTTTGAAACACAAAAGAAAACTATCGACAAGCTCGCCTTGAAATAATCCTCGGCGTTCCATACATTCATGCCCCTTTATACATTTGAACAAAAGCCTTCGGTCTGAATTGGGCATCAAAATACTTCAAAATAGGAGAGCTTCGTGCCGCCTCCCGTTCTTCAGCTCCAGCTTAGTCTCGAGCTCCCGCAGCACGCTCGTTACCTGGGGAGTTGGGGGTTAGCACACTTGCTAGTGGATGGGACGAACCCACTCGTCTAAACCGACACTGCTTATTAAGGATTCAGGCATACGAAGTGATCTTTCTATTTAGAACTATATGAATTACAATTCATTTCGAAGGCACATTTTAAACGATAGCGCATAACCAATTTAAAGGCATTCTTACCACGGCCGTGCTCCTTTCCTGCACAAAATATACATGATACTTACCACCTGCACAAGACAATAGGTGAGCATGCAATCTATCCTATATGTGGTCATTGGTGATATCGATACCATGAAGGATGATTACGTAGCCTTGCGACGCGCCCTCCAGTCCAGGTAGCGAGCCTAACTGGAGGTCTCGTAATGCCTCGTGCCGAAGCACGATTTCCATAATTTCCTCCTAGGCCGATTCGGTCCCAGGGCCCCGGGTACCGTCTCGAGGAAAGCTCACCTTGTGCACAAGTCGTCCTTGACCATGCGAATGTATGAACAGTTTAATATGTATGAAGTAAATTGCATAGCGTAACCATTATCAAATCACATAATCATTCCTACTCGTGCAAGGGTCCTTTTCCCCGAAACCGTACGTTCTGATTTGGCATCCCGTAGGCACCAAATTCTCCGAGGCATGATATACCGCCACCAAAGTTTTTATCATTGTGTTTTGTATGGCATGAAATATATTCTATCTCTTTCTTAGAACTTTATCTTTTCTCTACTTAGTGTGAACTTATGGACTTAGAGTTAACTTCTCTAGGTTGATATATTATCCCAAGCTCTCGATCTTAGTGGCAAGCATACATCCCGTTAGCATCATCGATTTGAACATTGAACTTTAAGAATTTAGTTGGCGGGAAGGAGTAGAAAAGAAGGGGCCGAAGAACCACCCACCTAAGAAGATTGCGCCGAGAGTAGGAGAACGCTTCGCGACGGTCAAGCGTCAGTTACACGAACTCCTACAATAGCACGAGCATCGAATTAGAACCCTTCCTTCAATCCTTCCTTCGAAATTCCCAAAGACGCATTCAGAAATCGACGCAAAAGCACACTATCAAATCCACGCAATAATTCGTTCAGAAAGCCAAGAAAACCAATAAAACCAACGGCAGACGGGTTGCGTCGCTCTCTTTAGAGTTCCTTCGCCAAGACGCCGCCTACCGCATCTAGGACTTATTCCAACAGTAGTCGATCCATTAGTTGGAACGGTACTCATATCACTCGTCCAAATCGATTTTATTGATGCCATGGTTTTTGTATACCAAACTCGTTGCCGAGTCTGACTAGCCATCTATGTTCCCGACCATGTCTGACTTGGCACGAGCCTATTACATAGTGCTTCGCCCCAACGGGAGCGGGGCACTACATAATATACCACTAAGAAAAAGTTTCGTCCCAAAACTTCAGAACAAGGATCTGACCTTCGTCGGTGAAAAGTGAAGGGTACTTCTCCCTCATATTCGCCTCTAGCTCCCACGTCGACTCCTCGACGGAATGGTTGCGCCAGAGTACGCAAACCAAGGACATCGATCGGCTCCGCAGGATCTTTTCTTTACGGTCCAAAATTTGCACGGGCTCCTCCGAGTTTGATAGATCGGCGCGTAGCTCCAACTGATCGAAACTAACCACATGACTTGGGTCATGCACGTACTTCCGAAGTTGGGAGACATGGAAGACGTCGTGCACTTCAGCCAGGGCAGGAGGTAGCGCGATCCGGTAAGCAACGGTCGCCACTCTTTCGAGGATTTCGAAGGACCCTACGAATCTTGGACTCAGCTTGCCCTTACCCCGAATCGTATGACGCCCCGCATCGGCGTCACCTTCAGAAACATATGGTCCCCAACCAAGAACTCTAATGGTCGTCGACGAGTATCTGCATAACTCTTTTGTCGACTCTGAGCAATGCGGAGCCTATCTCGAATCATGCAGACCTTCTCGACGGCTTGTTCGACTAGTTCTGGCCCGAGCACCTGTCGCTCCCCGACTTCGTCCCAGCAAATCGGAGATCGGCACTTCCTCCCGTAAAGTGCCTCGTAGGGAGCCATTTGGATGCTCGATTGGTAACTGTTGTTGTATGCGAACTCCGCGAGCGGCAAGTGCGTGTCCCAGCTAGTCTTCAAATCTATCGCGCACAGACGTAGCATATCCTCCAGGATCTGATTCACTCTTTTTGTCTGGCCATCGGTTTGCGGGTGGTACGCGGAGCTAAGGTTCAACTTAGTGCCCAGCGCCGCCTGTAGACTCGTCCAAAAATATGATAAGAATCGTCCGTCTCTGTCCAAAATGATTGTGGCCGGTACCCCGTGCAGTCTGACGATCTCGTCGAGATAAATCTGAGCTAACCGATCGACGCTCCATGATGTTTTAATAGCGATAAAATGAGCAGATTTGATCAAACGATCGACAATGACCCAAATCGTATCATTCCCCCGCGACGTCTTCGGAAGGCCCATGATGAAATCTATAGAGATGTCGTTCCACTTCCATACTGGAATGTCGAGGTTCTGTAGCCCGCCTGGTCTTTGATGCTCGGCCTTCACCCGTTGACAGGCCATACACTGTGACACGAACGTCGCCACGTCTTTCTTCATGCCGTGCCACCAAAAGGTCGTGCGCAGGTCCTTATACATTTTGGTACTCCCGGGGTGCAACGAGTACTTCGCATAATGGGCCTCCATCAGAATCTCCTTTCTAAGTTCAGCATGGTCCGGCACGCATATCCTCCCCTTCATCCGCGTCATTCCGCCCTCGTCTACCACAAAGTCGGTCGCCTTTCCCGTCGAAATCAGCTCGCGCATCTTCTTCAGGAATGGGTCGTCCTCCTGTGCGGTCTTTATTTTGTTGTGCAAGCTCGACTCAAGGTGCAATTGGGCCAATCGTGCTCCACGGTAACGGATTCGGAGTTCGATACCCATCTCCGCCAAGTCTCGCTGTATGTTACGATTGATAGACAAGCACCCTGCAAACATTCTACTCAGCGCGTCTGCCACAACGTTCCCCTTACCTGGCGTGTAATCGATAGTCAGATCGTAGTCTTTGATGAGTTCGAGCCAACGCCGCTGCCATAAGTTCAGGTCCCATTATTTAAAGATGTATTTGAGGCTCTTGTGGTCCGTATAGATGCGGCAAGCTTCACCATAAAGATAGTGCCGCCATAGCTTCAACGCGAACACAATGGCCGCTAACTCAAGATCATGCGTAAGATAATTTTTCTCGTGTTGCTTCAATTGTCTCGAAGCAAACGAAATCACCTTATCCTTTTGCATAAGCACGCATCCCAAACCCATCCGCGATGCATCGCTAAATATCTGAAACCCTTCTTGCCCGTCTGGAAGTACAAGGATCGGCGCTGAGATGAGCCGTTTCTTCAACTCTTGGAAGCTCGATTCGCAGGCGTCGTTCCACTCGAATGCGACTCCCTTCTGGGTGAGGCGAGTCAGAGGCGACGCAATTTTGGCAAAATCTTCCATGAATCTACGGTAGTAGCCTGCCAAACCGAGGAAACTTCGGATGTCGCCTGCTGAGGTAGGCCGCTTCCATTCGACTATTGCTTCAATCTTCTTTGGGTCCACCGTGACGCCTTCTGCTGAGACAACGTGCCCGAGGAACGTCACGCTGCTCATCCAGAACTCGCACTTGCTTAGCTTGGCGTAAAGTTGGTGTTCCCGCAGAGTCTGTAGCACCGTCTTCAAATGTTCCACGTGGTCGTCCTTGCTCTTTGAATATATGAGAATGTCATCGATGAATACGACGACAAATTTGTCTATGAACGGTCGGAACACCCGGTTCATTAGATCCATGAACGCGGCAGGAGCGTTGGTCAAGCCGAAGGGCATGACCAGAAATTCGTTGTGACCATATCGAGTTCGGAAGGCGGACTTCGGCACATCCTCAGACTTGATCTTCAATTGATGGTAGCCTGAGCGAAGATCAATCTTGGAAAACACCGTCGCCCCTTGCAGCTGGTCAAACAAATCATCTATCCTCGGTAACGGGTACTTGTATCATACCGTGACTTTGTTGAGTTCCCGATAATCGATGTACAGCCGCATCGATCCATCCTTCTTCCTCACAAACAACACTGGGGCACCCCACGGGGAGACACTAGGGCAAATATATCCGCGATCTAGTAAATCTTGTAGTTGTGCTTTCAGTTCCTTCAGCTCTGCCGGCGCCATTCGATAAGGTGCTTTGGATATCGGTCGGGTGTCTGGAAAGGTGTCGATACTGAATTCAATCTCTCGGTCCGGCGGTATCCCTGGCAACTCGTCTGGGAACACATCAGGAAATTCTGCTACGACTTCAGTCTGGGCCGTGCTTGCAATCTCCGTTCTCGTGTCTCGAACTGATGCTAGGTACCCGCTGCACCCGGAATGCAACATACGCCTTGCCGAAATCGCCGATATTATCATTGTCGACTTTGATGCTGCTCCGCATGAATAGAAGAACTCGGTTTCGCTGGGAAGGCGGAACACAACTCTCTTCTTCGCGCATTCGATCGTTGCGTGGAATGCACCCAACCAATCCATGCCGAGGATTATATCGTACTCCTTGACATCGAGGACGATAACTTCCAAGGATAGATTCCTCCCTCCGATGCAGATATAACCATCCCTACAAATGTGAGTGGCAGGCATGTCTACTCCCGATGGAGTGCTAACGCTAAGATTCATATCTAAAGGTTGTATAGGTAATTCATTTTCTTTTACAAAGTCGGCAGATATGAAACTATGCGTAGCACCCAAATCGAACAATACTCTAGTAGGCATATTTTTATAGAGTAGTATACCTGTCACGACAGTGTCGGACGCATAGGCTTCGTCCCGAGTCAGTGCGTAGACTCGGCCTTGCGCCCCTTGGCGATTTTGTGGGTTCACGGGCACCGCATTTGTGCCATAGACGGGAGGCACCCTGTTCTGGTTCTGGACGTCCCTTGGTGGATATTGGCTCGCCCTCCCCATGCGACAATCTACTGCCTTGTGACCTAGCTGGCCACACTTGAAGCATCTCCCTCGGCAATCGACCGCCAGATGTCCCATCTTGCCGCAACGATGGCACTGTACGCCTGGGTGAGGCCCCCGATACTCGGACGTGTTCTGGCGCTTTGGCGCACTAGATCCTCCCGTGTCGTAAAGACGCTTGTTGAAGTTGTTGCGGATGCTTGATCCTCCCTTCTGCGATGCTCGACCGAAGACCCGCTCCATATCAAGGGCGGTGTTATATGATTCCCTGTACGTCTGGCATCTCTGGTTCATGACGTCCCGACGCAAATCTTCGTTCAGGCCTTGCTGGAAGCGCTCGCACCACGCCTCTGTGTTTGACAGAAAAGCCCCGGCAAACTTCGCAAGCTTTGTGAACTTCGCATCGTAGTCTTCAACGGACAAGTTTCCTTGCTTCAAGGACATGAATTCCTCTTCCTTCTGTCGACGAAGGGCACGAGAGATGTATTGCTCGAGGAAGGCCCGTTTGAACGTCTCCCACGAGATCTTGGCGTTGGGGTTGGACTCTTAGAGTTCCTTTTTCTTCGCCTCCCACCAGTCGTAGGCCCTCAAGTTGAGCTGCAACGCTGCGCACCCGACTTTCTTGGACCCCTTGATGTTGAGGAGAGTGAACAGACTCTCAATCTTTACTAGCCACCCCATGACTTCGTCAGGTTCTGCTCGACCGTTGAATTCAGGCGGGTTCATTTTCTTGAACTTGGTCATCTTGAGCAGGGAGGAGGAAGACACAAGTTTTGTCTTTTCGGCTTGCACTTCTTCCTCAGACATGACGGTCGTCGAGTTCTGTTGTGTCGCTATGGTGCTCACGATCCTGGTCAGGGCGTCCATTTGCTTTTGTTGGGCGCTGACTTGGGCCTGGATCTGTTCCTGCAGCTGTCATTGCTGCATCTCTGACTGGCGTTGTTGGAGTTCCATGAGGCATAGTAGTCGCTCCATGGCAGATTCGCTAGGCGTCGCACCTTCGGTGCTATCCGTGCTAATCAATGTGGGGACACCCAGTCTTTCCGTTATTCTTACAAAATTGAGCAAACCCGTTAGTATTCTTAAAATATCTACGGGCTTATATGTATGGAACGATTATTTCAGGCCGCATATGTCGAAAAGCATAGTTTTTGAAAAATCGCAACGGTATCATCTAAAGAAAGTATTTTGAAAGGTCCGAGGTGTGAACCGGGCTATGATACCAACTTGTCACGCCCCGACTCGCCGAATCGGTCGCCATCGCCTTGACTCGATATAAATCGATCCCCATGGGTCGGGACGTGATGCCGTGTGTCACTCCCCGATCCTGGAATACGTATTTCAATTCGTAAACCGATAAATTGTATTTACTTTGTATTTATACGATATTTATATGCTGTATTTCTTCATGCATTTCCCAAAAATATTCAACAAAATATTATTTTGTAATTTATTTTCTGCATTTGGGCCTACAGTTTTGGCTCATTTGGGTAACCTATTCTTGGTTCACCTATGGTTCATCATGAACCCATGGGTTCAAGATTCTATATAATAACTCAACTCATTCTCTCTCCTCTCATTTATTTCCTCTCAATTACTTTCCTCCACCAACCAAGGCAAGTACCAACTTGCTCAAGAGAGGGATCCATAAATGTTGTTGATGTTTTCTTACAAAATTATTTGTCAAAATATGTTCTTCTCCTCATTCTATACTAGTTTAGAATTTAAAATTTTCCATTTTGAAGCTTTAATTTTTGTAGATCTAGGTTTTAACCATTTTCGGATCTTCTTGGTTTTGATCTAGCAAACTTCATTATTTTCAAGTTTTGATGGTTCCATGTTGTAGAGAATTTTATTCTACCCAATTTTGACCTTTGAAAAGTTGGATTTGGACTTATTTTGACCACGTTATGGACTTTTGAAGCTTTGGGTTCAAACCATGGAGTTCTTGCTGTTTTGGAGAAGATAGTGAGCAGTGCGCGAGCTTTTTAGCTTACGTCACTGAGTTGTGCGCGCTCTTTAGCGCAGCGCAGTCCGATCCATACGCTGCCTTTTGGGAGCGTATGTCTTGCATACGCTTACTTGTGTGACAAGGAGTCGTATGGAATCCATACGCTGCCTTTTGGGAGCGTATGTCTTCCATACGCTGACCTCAGCGTACGTCGACCTGAGCGTAGGCTGACCTGAGCGTACGCCGACCTGAGCGTAGGCTGACCTGAGCGTAGGCGGACCTGAGCGTACGCCGACCTGAGCGTAGGCCGACCTGAGCGTAGGCTGACCTGAGCGTACGCCGACCTGAGCGTAGGCGGACCTGAGCGTACGCCGACCTGAACGTAGGCCGACCTGAGCGTACGCCGACCTGAGCGTAGGCTGACCTGAGCGTAGGCTGACCTGAGCGTAGGCTAACCTGAGCGTAGCCTGACTTGAGCGCGCCCTGACCTGGACTCCCCTATACCATATATTTTTATATGTATATATTATATTATATATATATATGTAAATGTTTGTGTATGCTATATATCCTTACGCCTTTTGTTCTGAGCATGATATGAGCACTAATGTGACCCCGGTGAACAAAGTGTTCCTACCTGATACTTGTACCTGAATATCCCAGTTCTCGTTCATGCTCGACAAATGACTCGTAATTCTACGGGACATATTTGCAATGATGCGTTACACCAAGGAGGATAGAACATGTTGACATACTGATTGACATGGATCCTCTTTTGGGGTACTCGTACTTGAGTACGACATTTAGGAGGATACTCATGCAGGCCACAGCATGTGAGTCCAAGATTTCACCTAGGGTTAAACTAGGCAACTAAATATACTAGATGCATGGGGAAGGCAGAATCTCGAGATCGTGTTACACCAGCCACCTTGAGATATTGTCCCGACGCGCCGGCTGGTTTCCACGGATACTGTGTCATCCGCAACGAGTGGATGGCTGTATCCGATTAATTCCTGCTATATATTATATATCTTGGCAAGGTGGCCTTACGAGGGACCTGTGCTCAATGACACCTGTCTACGCGAACCCCTGGGTTGGCTAACCTTGCTGGAAAGATACGATCTGAGGATTTTGAAATAACATGATGCGAGGATAACCTCGTCCCACTAGAAACTCGTAGACTTGATTGGCCGCGAAAACGACTTACGTGTATCTTATTACCTTCCGTAAATAACTGAGGGAAGCGGACTGTCATGGTACGGGATCCAACCCATGTTCTTGTTTGATTGTTGGGTTGGTTATCGTACTATGACAGGCTGTGGACCGAAGTTATGAACGGAAGACTTATTCTGGTTGTGAAGTGCTACTCTTGTGAATGACTGAGGAACATGGTCTATCATGGTGCATGATCCAACCCATGTTCTTGTTTGATTATTGGGTTGGTTATTGTGCTGCGATAGGCTATCGACCGAAGTCACGATCAGGAGATTTTATTGTTTATACCTTTTAGCTTACGTGAAAGTTATAGAGTACGACACGTCCCGACTCCATGCGGCACCTTTTGTCCTTGTTTGGTTGTAAGGGTGCCATATGGGTTCGAGGATGTTGCGCTACCCTATAATAGTTGCATAAGTATTACTATTATCAATCATTCTATTATCTGGGTTTTTAATCTTAACTCTTGTGCCCCTTTGGCGGTACTTGCTATTCAGGGCTGACCCCGCTGGTTTTGTTTGGCCAGATCTCGTAGCAGAGCCAGAGGACACGATCTTCCTTCCTGACATCCATGGTGCATACTAGGAGCATGGCGGTTCGGGGACTCGAGTGGGTTTTTTCTCCACCACTCCTGCTTATATTTTGTGCGGCATTTAGCCACCGGCACCTGTTAGCCGGATTACTTGATATTTTGTGTCAGTACATAATTGTAATTAAACAGACTGCAGCTGTATATAATTTTGTACTCCTGACTTTCTGAGATAGCTAAATTATAAAGCTAGTCTCTCATGATCATTTTGATGAAGCGTCAGGGACGCCTTACTGCTTTATCTTTAATGTTCATTTATTTGCTGATGTGATTTGATTGATTGAGACATAGAACTCTGTGGGACCATAGGAACTTGATTGTAGCATGTACCCCCTAGTCTCTCGACAGCCACGATCGCCGTATGACGTTACGTACCTCATACGGAGTAGCTGCCTAGTCCGTCTCCGTATTTCGGTACAGGGGCGTGACACCGTGCAAGTCTGAATGGACTTGCACAAGGCAAAGATGTGTAATTGGAAATTCCTTTTTGACTCGACGCGTTGAAATTAAACAGTACAGAGAGTTGAAAACATAGCATAGGAAGAAACTTAGCTTTTCATTCATAAACTTGCAAAATATGTGCAAGGTCATTTTTACATTACATATGCCGTTGCGGCTACATCTTTGAAACACAAAAGAAAACTATCGACAAGCTCGCCTTGAAATAATCCTCGACGTTCCATACATTCATGCCCCTTTATACATTTGAACAAAAGCCTTCAGTCTGAATTGGGCATCAAAATACTTCAAAATAGGAGAGCTTCGTGTCGCCTCCCGTTCTTCAGCTCCAGCTTAGTCTCGAGCTCCCGCAGCACGCTCGTTACCTAGGGAGTTGGGGGTTAGCACACTTGCTAGTGGATGGGACGAACCCACTCGTCTAAACTGACACTGCTTATAAAGGATTCAGGCATACGAACTGATCTTTCTATTTAGAACTATATGAATTACAATTCATTTCGAAGGCACATTTTAAACGATAGCGCATAACCAATTTAAAGGCATTCTTACCACGGCCGTGCTCCTTTCCTGCACAAAATATACATGATACTTACCACCTGCACAAGACAATAGGTGAGCATGCAATCTATCCTATATGTGGTCATTGGTGATATCGACACCACGAAGGACGATTACGTAGCCTTGCGACGCGTCCTCCAGTCCAGGTAGCGAGCCTAACTGGAGGTCTCGCAATGCCTCGCGCCGAAGCACGATTTCCATAATTTCCTCCTAGGGCGATTCGGTCCCAGGGCCCTGGGTACCGTCTCGAGGAAAGCTCACCTTGTGCACAAGTCATCCTTGACCATGCGAATGTATGAACAGTTTAATATGTATGAAGTAAATTGCATAGCGTAACCATTATCAAATCACATAATCATTCCTACTCGTGCAAGGGTCCTTTTCCCCGAAACCGTACGTTCTGATTTAGCATCCCGTAGGCACCAAATTCACCGAGGCATGATATACCGCCACCAAAGTTTTCATCGTTGTGTTTTGCATGGCATAAAATATATTCTATCTCTTTCTTAGAACTTTATCTTTTCTCTACTTAGTGTGAACTTATGGACTTAGAGTTAACTTCTCTAGGTTGATATATTATCCCAAGCTCTCGATCTTAGTGGCAAGCATACATCCCGTTAGCATCATCAATTTGAACGTTGAACTTTAAGAATTTAGTTGGCGGAAAGGAGTAGAAAAGAAGGGGTCGAAGAACCACCCACCTAAGGAGATTGCGCCGAGAGTAGGAGAACGCTTCGCGACGGTCAAGCGTCAGTTACACGAACTCCTGCAATGGCACGAGCATCGAATTAGAACCCTTCCTTCAATCCTTCCTTCAAAATTCCCAAAGACGCATTCAGAAATCGACGCGAAAGCACACTATCAAATCCATGCAACAATTCGTTCAGAAAGCCAAAAAAACTAATAAAACTAACGACAGACGGGTTGCGTCGCTCTCTTTAGAGTTCCTTCGCCAAGACGCCGCCTACCGCATCTAGGACTTATTCCAACAGTAGTCGATCCATTAGTTGGAACGGTACTCATATCACTCGTCCAAATCGATTTTATTGATGCCATGGTTTTTGTATATCAAACTCGTCGCCGAGTCAGACTAGCCATCTATGTTCCCGACCATGTCTGACTTGGCACGAGCCTATTACATAGTGCTTCGCCCCAACGGAAGCGGGGCACTACAGACTGTGCGCACACGCAGACCAGTTTCTGATACGGCCTTCGTCCAAGGACACGACACGTCCTGGACGTGTTGCAGGCTGTTGGACACGTACCTTGACACTAGACCTACCTGTGGACACGAGCACTTGGCTTATGGTTGGTCACTTGGAGAGCTAGGGAGCTCGACATCTCAGCACGAGACCCCCTTCTCACTGTTCTGATACCCTTGCTGACACAGGGTTTTTGATACGAATTGGTCACGTCTTGGACACTGTATGACACCCCCCATACTGACACTTGTGTGGGCACTCTTTTTCCCATTTTATATATATATATATATATATATATATATATATATATATATATATATATATATATATTATATATATAACTGTTATGTTTATATATTTGTTTGAGGCTTTTCCAGTTTTTGGGTGATGTCTAAGCTGTTTTCGGGTGATGTCTAAGCTTGGGTTTCCCATGAATTTCCTTCTCTGCGTGATTGCATCAGTTACCAGCCTTCCTAATCTGTCTGTGTGTCTCCCTTATCAGTTGTTCACTTCTGTATGAATATCCTCGTATCTATGTTTGTTTCGATTCTTCTAAAGCACCCACACTATCGCTGCTGCGGCAATACTCCTTCCGTGTTTGTATTCTCCCAATCCCTACCCTCTCATGTGTTCCTGAACGTTGCTTCCGCAACCATCCACCATGCACAGCCCTCCGAAGTGGTTCCACACCGTTGTGGGCATCTCTCCGTCAATGAGGATGTGAGACACGGATTCAGCCTTGGTTGAACGACAACAATGGCATCTAAATGCTAAATTGATCCCGAACGAGGACAGAATATCGTCGGTCGGAAGTTTGTTCTTAATCACTCTCCATACAATAAGGGACCACTTCGAAGGGATACATTGAAGCCACACCTCTCCTTTGTCTTCTCTGTTCTTTGTGCGAATAGCCTGCCACGCGGACGATACAGAGAATCTCCCCGACGGTTCTAATGACCAATAGATCGAGTCATCACCAGAAGAAAGACAAGCAGCAGATGTACGAACCTGTTCGTCCCCGACCTGACCAAACAAAGCTACCGCCTTTGGGAGATCCCAACTTCTGTCGGGGAGGCCCATCTCTGTGATGCAGCAACTATGGTCGATGTTAGTCACAGGGATAAGCCTACCCTCATCCGTCCAATTCTCGGGAAGAATGCTCGAATCATCTGTGCCCACTTTGAGCTTGATATGTTGCTCTCCGAGTAGTCTACCTCTCATAATTCTCCTCTAGGCAGGAGACGCCTTGCTGCTAGCCTCGGCCACTGTCGGATGGGAGTGTTTGAAATACTTCTCCTTCATGAACCTACTCCAAAGAGTGTCTTGATTCCTGACCCTCCACCATAATTTCATTGACAATGCGTTGATGATGTCAGACAACCTCCTCATCCCAAGACCGCCATCCTCCTTTGGCCGTGTAAACCTCCCCTAAAAATTTTGCTATATTTTATTTCCTTTTATTTATTATTCAATTAGATTTTATGATAATTATAGATAAGAGTATTTATATTAAAGAGTTGCTATGAGGATGCTTTTCCATCTTAGGAAAGTAAATAAATTATATATAATGTACTAAATACTTTGTAAATACAAACATAGAGAAATATTGCATTTTTTGTAGAGGATATTTTTACATTTTATTTAAGAATATGCATTTGATATATAAAATATACTAATTATATTTGGTATATAGAGTTGATAATCTTTACAAAATTTATTTGAGAATATTGTAGAAAATATTTTTAAGAATTTGATCAAATTTATTATTAGTATTTTTGGGCATTTTTGGATTTTATGAAAACGGTTTAAATATATATAAATAAACAGAAAAAAACAAAAGCATCAATTTCTCGCGAGATCCCCTAACCCATCCTTCGACCTCTGTAGCCGCCCCCGACCCCCATGCGAGCTACCCCGACTGCTTGCACCATCGCGTGACGCCGGAGCGCCGTCGCACCACAACAGATGGCCACACGCGCACTGGACACGGTCACAGAAAATACTCGTGAGGTACCCTCATTTATAGATACTTTTCTCTCATCATATGCAACCGTTTCTCGAACCGTAAAATTCTACGCGTTGCCAAGTTGAACCTCTTCAACTCCCTTCAATTAGTTTGTCCATAATTGATATATAGAAATTGTTAGAATTCACAAAAAAAGAGAGAATAATCTCAGTTTCAAGAAGTTGAAACAGGGCCTTAACCCGTCCCAAACCTTGTTTTGAAAGACTGTTTCTGAACCAAATACTAGTGGTTTTCGAAAACTAATTAAAAATAGTGAAAGATAACATATAGGGATTCCAAACCCTTTTTAAAGAATTAGATATCATCGACTATGCGTTGAGAAATCAATTTCCCAAAATTGACGAAAACTGTTTTCAAAATTGTATAAATTTTAGAAAATTCTCCGATACGGCGTGCGCCCCGACAAATTGGGCGACGTGGTCGCAATCCATAAGCATTGAAAGACTTGTATAGATATTATCGACATGTGGGATTCGACGGAAGTTGATTTCGCTGTGTGTGCGCGACAAAATCAAGACGTATTAGTCGAGATACCCCGTATTGGCCATTTTGCAAACTAGCCCCTAAATTTGTGTATGTTCATCATCTCGAGACGAAACTTGTGCCAACAAGACCGTATTATTTTTCTGGTCCTGCATGTCAATTTTGGTCCGATTCTGAGACGGTCGACCGGAACGCCCTTTTGGGGGCCGACGACCCGATCCAACGGGCGAATTTGTGCACGGCCTACCAGAATCCAACTTTAGACATACGTTTGGGTTCGTATTATCAAACCCGACCCGTAGACATCTAGTTTAACGTCTTTAGAGATCGTAGATACTGGTACGCTTTTCGGTGCAAAGCGGATCTAATGACGGACATCGTTTTGATCCAAAATTACGATTTTACCATTGTGTCAAGAATTGGACTTTTAGACAGATATTTTTAGATATTTCTTTTATACCAAACTTATTGGTGATGTATGTTTCAGCATCCAGAGACTGTTGTGCGAGTTTGACTGTTGTGGCGCACTGAGTGGTTGGTATTATCGGTTTCACCAGCAAAGGACCCCAGACGAGTACATTTGTTATTTGTTTTCGATATTATTAATTATTATAGTTCATTGTTAGTCATTTAATATTTATTCTCGACATGCTATTCACACGGATACCATATTTTGTCTTTCTTTTATATATTATCATGTTTCTTATCTGTCGTGTCGAGAAGGAGAAGTACCAAGTAGATGTGTGATCTGACCATAGACCGTATTTTATTTCATGAAATGTTGACATCGTAGACCGTGTTTATTTCATACAATGTAGACATCATAGACCGTATTTTATTTCATACAATGTAGACATCGTAGACAGTGCTTTATTTTATTGCTATTTAGACATTGTAGATCGTGCGGTGTAGTGTCCCAGCCGATCAAACATCGAAAAGAGTACTTCAACACACTTAGATAGCTATGTTCCTCGTTTCACCATTTATATGTTTCTATATTTTTTTCTGTTTCTAGTTTATTGTACTACCATGTTATAGTAGATTCTCTCATCATGTACTTTATGGCTAATCTCTGTTTTATAGTGGTTATCATATATTGGAACTGCACTCAATGATTTATACTCGTTCCATTTCTGACTGAAAATCGATATTTTTTAGATAATCGCTTGCTACATTATGCTTGGACTATTGGGGGAGACATGGGTATATGCTGAGGTCAACCACAAAAGACTAGTTAATTTAGTTATTGTGAATGAGCAGAAAGTTACTATTTTATGTAATTTTGAGCATTACGGCATTGACATCATTATACCGCCGACACTGCGGCGTAGGCTGGCTTGAACACGCTTTCGCATCCCGAGAAGCGGATGCGGGTCATGACAAATTTTTGTGGTGGCGCAGGTCAGTTTTCGCAAGCTGTGCGAACTCGTGGTAGTACCATATTAGTCGTATTGCTGCGAGCCTGTGATTAGAAAATGCTCATTCACAATTAGGATTTAGGAGGATAACAAGAAATAGGAGTCCCTTATTCAATATTGACTATCGGGTAGCTAGGGTTGTTATATAGGCCATATGAGTTAGGTAGGAATTCATTGAATTCTAAAACCTATTAATAACTTGAGAATTTTTATAGAGGGATATACCATTGTGTTTTGATACGATGGTAGAATAAGGTAGGTAGACCCTCGCTTGGTAAATTAGGCCTTCCTAGGACTAAATCCCTAACCTTGACAATTTGATCAATTTATCTTTTCTGCCCCATCTAAACATTATTATCATATCATAAGGTCTTTATTGCTTATTTAGTTTCCATTGGCCATATTAATTGTTTTTCTAAGATTCTATACTTTATTTCCATCCTTTGACTTTTGAGCCTAACATGATTCGATTATCCCTATAAATTGAGTCTGCTTTATGAAATTTAAGATATATATGACTTACACTTCTCTTGTCTCTGATCATTTTCTCCCTAATCGATCGTATGATTTTCAAAACTGATATTTTCATTCAAGGAAGATACTTACATTTTCTATCATGATCAACTTGTTTGAACTTCTAGAAACTCTTTGAAATTCTTAGGAATATAGTTGGAATAATTTTGACGACTTACGATGGAAAGACAGCAGCGCACTGTCGCCATTTATCTGAGTTATGGAGATTGCGGGTTCACTGCAGCCAGCAGCACACTGGCGAGATACGACCCCTAAGGTTGAAATTATTTCAAGTAAACGTAGGTTATTGAATGTGGTTAAAACTATGTTTTAGTTGTCCACTTCTGATCTTAGTTATATTTATGTCAATATTGGATAGAGTTAATAAAATATCCAATATTAATAAAATATCCAAAATTTTGTCATATTTGAGTCACGAAATCAAGGGTTTACTATAGCCAGGTGTATACTAGCGAGACATAAATTTTTGGTAAAATGACTTTAGACATGATTACAGTTTTCGAATACTATAGAGGTTAGGAAGATGACTTGTATGTCCTATTGATTCAAAGCCAATACTAGTGAAAATTTGTATAAGTTGGGTAGCATACCTCCCAACCTAGCATTCCATTATCCTTGTGACATATTAACGAGGTAATTGACTGACACTAGTAATTTTACCTAGACTATAGAGTTTAGAGGTTCCTAACCCTTTGGTCGACCAAGGCCCTAAACAAAAAGACATGTGGGACAACTATAGAGACACCAACACCGGACGAGTTTTAGATTTTGATGAACTTGAACTACTTGTGCCTTCTTTCAATCATAAAATCTTGCGTACTTATATTTTTGAATACCTTGACCAACACCGTTATTATAGCATAGTTTTTGCAAGCTTATTCTTTATCGAGCTTGTTCATGACATGTGTTTATTGGGGACGCCCACTAATATATTGTCAAATCAGAATCAGTATGTTATAGTCTGATCAACCTTAGTGCACTTGGTTCGCTCTTCATATGAATAGTACACATGGATTGAGATATAGTTGCCCTCTAGGATCTCATCCGTAACTGCCTTGATAACTCTCCTTAAATTACTCAATCGCCTTCGGAACCCGTATTTGCATTCGATTTCCCCTTTCTTGAACTCTTTATTATTTTTGCGTTTACTTATTTCAGAAAAACAAATACTCGTATTTGAAGGAAGATAGACACGGAATGTCCCCCTTATTTTGCCATACGATCTATGGCCATGAAAGCTATATATGTATATGCAATCGTTTTCCATCTATCTGAAATTGGAGAATGATCTTCAAACTTGATTCATATCTACCATATCATATTACCTACTACTTCATGTAGTATTCTTTTATAATCAAGAGACGAGGTACAATATTACTACTTTGGAATTTTTTTAACCTCATTAATCCAAAAGTCGTATCTTAGTTTCTGGAGTCAATAGATTGTAAGTCCTTCTGAATTTTAGAATTTCTGGGACTACGATCGAATAGGATAAGTTGGTTCCCGCTAGGATGACAAATTAGTGCCTCATGAATACCCACTTTCTATTTTAGATCTTTTGGTGTCCCCTACCGTGACATTGATATTCGAAGCGCGAGACCAGCTATTACCTTCCAACAAATTTTATATACAAGACCTAGACGAGCTCACCTTCATTTAGGCATATCATGTTCCACTCAAATATGTACCCTTGTACTCTATATCTATGATACGACTTTCAGGTCAAAAGGGATAAACTATAACCTTTACCATAATACCGATATACTTTCCGACTACAATTAGAGACTCAACCTTGAATCAAACCTTTCGACCCAATATATGGCTGTGATCTACTCGAAGCCCACTACGCACATGCTACTAGTGTGCCACTTAATTGAGTTCTTTTGTGCTACTTAAACACAAAAGTCACAAAAGACACATTTTTGGACTTTAGGAACCTAGTTAACCAGCCCGACTGACAATTAGTCCAACCACTTGAGTTGGAACCTATTCTAGGTTACCCTAACGTAATAGGAATGGTGTAATGCCCCGCTCCGTACGGCGCATTATGCTGAAGCGTTGACTCAACGAGTCGCGTTGACGGAATAAAATGTATCGATGCGAATCGATACGAGAGTTACGTTGTCCCGAACAACACATCGAAATAAGTCGATGCGAAGAGTTGCCTTGCCCCGAAAGAATGCATCGAGTTGAATCGATGCGAAGCGCCGCGTTGCCCCGAAGGATGAGTGCGTTGGATCGGCTCGAAGATTCTAAGAAATCGAATCGACTAAGGCGCAAGTCCGAATCGATGCAAGTATTGATTTAAGTTGGTTTCGTGTGCAGGTTATACTTTGACGGGAAAATATTAGAGGTCGATATTTTGCAATATTTAGTAAGGGGTCCGCGAAATCAAATCGTCGCCTTGCGACGGGCTGAGACTTGGGCACGCTAAGGCAAATCAGACGTATGATTCAATAAAGCACGAAGTGCTCGAATGGCTAAGTCAGGAGAGTGGCCGTGCAACGAAGTTAGAGAATCGAGCCGCATCGGCTCGGCGAAACGACAAAGGCGTATCGACTCAAGGTGGGAGGATTGACTTCTTTTACTCCTTCATTCGATAAGTCAAATATATCATTGTATGCTAAATTAACCTATCGATGCCACGGGCGTGGTCCGATCGGAGATAAATCATAGTGTGAGTCGAACACTAAGTTAGAACAATTGAAATAAAACGTGCATCATATGCACGAGTCGCTATAGAACATTGGATATCGCAAAGGCGAGCGCCTCGGTGCGCAAGCCGTAAGAACATGGGATAACTGTACTCGGCGAGTGCCTTAGTGTACGAATCATACCGTGCCTTCGCGCACAAGTTAGACGGATAGAACATTGAAAGACAATAGGCGAGCGCCCTAGCGCGCAAGCCCCGAACATTGAATGCTAAGTTATAGAACATCGAAATACGGTCGAAACGTGCCTACGTACACGGGATAATAAAAGATGGCTTCGTTGCGAGAGAATACAGTTGTGGCATGAATGTGGCGGAACTGTCGGATATGACATGGTGCCTCGAAAGGTGTTCAAGACCTTCGGGTCATTCGGTTGACGAGCATTGAGTTGAGGCACGATGCCATTGAATCATTGAAACAAAGTACGAAACGTAAGAACACAGAAAGCTAACGAAAGAGATGCGAGATGATAAGTCTGAGTCTCGGACTCAAGACTATGTTTGGTTGTTTGAATTTGATTGCTTGAATGATAGGGCGTTGCATGGTCGATTGGAATGGGCTCGAGATTAAATTGTGATAATAGCCCGTGCACGGGTGTTTCCCCCAAACGGTTAAATGCCGGATGCGCCCCGGAACCGCTTGGCCTAGAGGGAATCGAATAATCTTTGTAGGCGCACATCCTTAAACAAGATGGAAAAAGCCGTAAATGATGGCATGCAGCGGGAACGTTTCGGTTGTTGGGATGTGACCCAACCCGTGAAACGCCGGGCAGCCCGACCAAATATTGAGAAAAGAAGGAGAGGAAAGAAAGGAACTCCTTTAGTCCTTTCCGGCGCGGATACGCCAACGGCCCTCATATAGTTAAGGAACGATGGGTTGAAAGTGTAGGCGCGTATGCGTCCCGCATAGAGATCCTGCTTAGAGATACACATATAACATGACAGGGAAGGATTACGGCGTATTCACCTTGCGTCTGTGCAAGGGCGAGTGCGTCGACTTGGTAAGTCGCGCCACAAATCAAACACGAGATTGCTTGCTTGCTTGTACATTCAATTCGATAACATGATGCTATGATAACATGCTTTATGCTTTCGAAGATGCCATGAAATTGACCCTAAGGAGAACATAGCAAGATCATAAGCTAAGTTGCATGATTCAACATAAATATAAAAATGTCGGTTTGGAAAGATGATCTTTGCTTCGGTACATGCGAGGACGAACGTACTGATCCCCCACCAGCTTCGTGCAGGGTGCAGGGAATGGATTGCTCGCGACGAAGCGTTGCTTGAACGTGTTGAGGCTTGGAATGCCGAAGCGCATTGAAGCGTGCTATCGCATTGACGCTCGGACTACACAGCTAGATTGATGCGGCCGAGATATAGAAGGCATGATGTATGGAACGGTGAAATCCTTTGTGGGCAAGAGAGAACCTGAGTATTGTAGCCAATTTGGCATATATTGTTAGGCTATCGAAAGCCATTGTAAATCTTAGTTTCGGATATCAATAAAGAGAATTGTTTCGTATAATCTATTTTTCCTATCGTTGTTAATATCGAATCAAAAGATAACCATTTGAGAACTTGTCATCTTGCCTTGCATGAGCGTAACTCCAGGCTCGTGCGGCATCACGCTCCCTACGAGGACGATGATTCGGGTGATTCCGGGTCGGGGCATGACAAATTGGTATCAAAGCTCTAGGCTCAATTTCTTCTGGACGCTCGCTTCATTACAATTCGAAAAGTTGCCCACCACCACTTGATATCACTCTTAACTCTACTCGATGCCGCACTGGATGTTCCATACAATAAGTCTAATACAAATCGTGAAATTTTACCGCATGTGCTTTGGAAATTTTATGATGTTTGCTAAGAAAGTCGCGAAGGGTATATTGCATTAAATGCAACGAGCCATAAAAATATTAGTTGCTGCAAGCGTAACAAATTGTGAGATACGATTTGAGATACTGTTGCAATGTAATATGTTGAATGAGAAATAAAATGATGCACGAAGTACAACGAGTAATGGTGAATATGCGTTAAAATGAAAGTGAGAAGTGATAAGCCAATACCGAATGTGTTAAACGGATTGAGCATTGACTTGGAAAGTCGAGAGTAAATCGTTGCACAAGGTGCGGTAAATGTCGGAAATAATCGTTGCACGATGTGCAACGCATATTGGAAGTAAAAATCATTGCACGTGGTGCAACGCATATCAAATTAATCGTTGCACGAAGTGCAAGGGAAATTGGAAATAGATCGTTGTACAAAGTGAAATGAAATGTCGGAAATAAATCGTAGCACGATGTGCAACGCATATCGAAAGTAAAATTTGTTGCACATGGTGCAACGTTTATCCAGATAAATTGTTGCATGAGATGCAACGTAAGAAAAGAATTGAAATCGTAAATCGATAGAACGAATCGTTCGGTTGCACACCAAACTTATGTTGGCAAGCGAGAACATTGACCGAATCATGTCGAGTTTGATAGAATCAAAGTTACGGTTGTGATCAAGCACGATCACTGCGGAAATCGTGAGTCGAAAGAGATCGTTGGTTTATACTAGGTGTAATGCGAGGGAAATGACTTAAATTCCGAGTGGTATATGCCGTACCACGTAGGCAATGAATGACTCAATTCCGAGTGGTATATGGTATAGCACTTGTGCGATAAATTGCATCGACGCATTGTGAGAATTACAGAAGGTTTGTCCGCAACGGACGGGAGAGTACCGAGACTCGATCGAAAATTTGTATAACGGTATGTTGATGCAAGTGTTCTTCGAAAATTGGATGGGACGATAAGGCGAGACTCGTATCAATGAACGATACGTCGGACGAAAGATATAAGTTGGTCGGACGACCGAGACTAGCGAAATGATTATGCCTTGATGCAATAATCGGATCGACGGGAAAGGGAAAACTCGAGCTTACGAATGAGTCGCACGACTTGCGATATCGATAGGAATGTTGGACGAGGCGAATCGAATCGCACGACTTGCGATCTAGATAGGAATGTTCGACTAGGCGAATCGAATCGCAAGACTTGCGATTTCGATAGAAATGTGGGCGATACGAATTATAATTGAATAGCACGATGTGCGACTTTGGTGAAGAGTTGGTTGGTGTGAGTAATCGTGCCTAAGAAATAGTTGGTTACGTTACGGCGACACTCATTTGAGTACGACTGAAAACACGCAAAACTTAGAGGGCAATATCGTATAACTCGAGGGCACGATGTTGGATAATCGGTAACTCGGTTACGAGATCAAAGTATAGCGGGATACGACAAATCGGAGAACGAGTGGATGCATTTCGAAAAGTTTGTTGCGAACTTGGATGTATGCGATGCGAGTTAAGTCGACGTTGAAACGGATTCGAAGTCGACCCACTTGCTATCGAAATTGATATGAACTATCAAGATCGATACGCAAGAAAACATAAACACAATGTGAGAATACAAAATAGAGTGCGCCTTGCGCTATCAAAGTTTTGTAAATAACGATACGAGAAGGAACGAACTGGTTGATCATGAACTTTGTGATTAATCATGACGAGACTATAAGTCATCGACGATTGCTCGATGCGTATAGCATCTCGTGTGTCGACCCGCGAATAAGATAGACTCGAACTCGATACGAGTAGATGTTTCATAAATTTGTGAAATCATCGACGGTAGTGCATGACTTGACTCGGAGGATAGTTGTGCATCAGTTGCGCCGATAGAAACAGTTTGGTCCAAAATTTGGGTAGTCGCATAGAAACGTCGGAACGTGATTTGGCTCCGAAATAAGATATAGCATGGTTCGTAGTAAACTGTCCTTCGGTGATGATCCACAGTTATCGAGCGTAGCATCGGGGCAGCCGACCCTAGAAGACTTGACCGCCAAATCAAATTGAATGCTGCAGACCGTAAGATGACCCATGCGATATCGCATATGAGATTGCATCGATAACAAATATAACACGGTGCATGTTGACGATAAGTCTAGGCGATCGAGAATTGTTGGAACAGCTTTCGATTGAGAATGATATAGTTAGATTTGAGTATTCGTCGGATGAATACTTGAATGGTTATGTTGGTCGACGATCAAACTTGAAATTCACCAACGAACTTGGTGATTCGGATAAGCGAGTGCGAGAATCGTGCTATGCACGAGAGAGAACGATAAGGGAATGACTTACGAGTCATGTAGTTAGATTCGGATTCACCTTGCAATTGAGCTTGCGTGAATCGAAGTTATATTCGATGTTGTGAGATGGATAAGTTGGGAATTTGGCTAGTAAATTCCTATTCGTTAGGAAATTGAATGTAAAGACGCGTCGTAAAGACCTTTGTGCTAAGGCGATCGTTGCCTTGAGCACCGTCGTCTGGATGTAAACTTTCATGATGGATAGATTGTGGCCTTTGTGCAATGTCAATTTAAAGTTGCGTCGGGAGAAGTTAAGCACGGTGCTAGGTAAGTCACCTAGCGGGCGTAGTCCCGAATGTTGTTAAAGAAATCGTATCGAGTTAAGTTGCATAGCCAGACTTCGAAAATAGTTGGGTGGCAACTTCGAACGCAAGGCATTGCGGAGACTCGTTGTGATCGGATGTGCGACGGCTCGACGCGACGCATGGAATTGATAGTTTCGATGAAACATACGAAATAAGAAATGCGATTTTGAATCACATCATGTTCCTTGACTTTTGTTGGATGATCGCGTGTGTATTAATATGCATATGCAATGAAATTACGAGAACAAGTGCTAAGGATAAGCGAAATCGAGGGTACGAGATGGAAAGCATAGGATTGAAATTTACCTGTCAGCTTTGTTCCAATTTGCTACCACTGGAATTGGTCAAAATACATATATCTTCGGGACGCCTTGAATATAGGTACGGATCCAAATCGAGTTGTATCCAAATTCAAATCGAGCTGCAGGGATGACTTTGAAATGTTAATGAAAAGCTTGCGAGATAGTGTGAAACTAAACAACATTAGTGAGACGAGATCATGATACGATCTATAAAACACTTAGTCGGAGTGTTAGTTTTGGTTCGAGGACGAACCTTGTTTTGAGTGGTATATTCTGTAATGCCCCGCTCCATACGGCACATTACGCTGAAGCGTTGACTCAACGAGTCGCATTGACGGAATGAAATGTATCGATGCGAATCGATACGAGAGTTATATTATCCCGAACAACACATCAAAATAAGTCGATGCGAAGAGTTGCCTTGTCCCGAAAGAATGCATCGAGTTGAATCGATGCGAAGCGCCGCGTTGCCCCGAAGGATGAGTGCGATGGATCGGCTCAAAGATTCTAAGAAATCGAATCGACCAAGGCGCAAGTCCGAATCGATGCAAGTATTGATTTTAGTTGGTTTCGTGTGCAGGTTATACTTTGACGGGAAAATATTAGAGGTCGATCTTTTGCAATATTTAGTAAGGGGTCCGCGAAATCAAATCGTCGCTTTGCGACGGGCTGAGACTTGGGCACGCTAAGGCAAATCAGACGTATGATTCAATAAAGCACGAAGTGCTCGAATGGCTAAGTCAGGAGAGTGGCCGTACAACGAAGTTAGGGAATCGAGCCGCATCGGCTCGGCGAAACGATAAAGGCGTATCGACTCAAGGTAGGAGGATTGACTTCTTTTTACTCCTTCATTCGATAAGTCAAATATATCATTGTATGCTAAATTAACCTATCGAAGCCACGGGCGTGGTCTGATCGGAGATAAATCATAGTGTGAGTCGAACACTAAGTTAGAACAATTGAAATAAAATGTGCATCATATACACGAGTCGCTATGGAACATTGGATATTGCAAAGGCGAGCGCCTCGGTGCGCAAGCCGTAAGAACATGGGATAACTGTACTCGGTGAGTGCCTTAGTGTACGAACCATACCGTGCCTTCGCGTACGAGTTAGACGGCTAGAACATTGAAAGACAATAGGCGAGCGCCCTAGCGCGCAAGCCCCGAACATTGAATGCTAAGTTATAGAACATCGGAATATGGTCGAAACGTGCCTACGTGCACGGGATAATAAAAGATGGCTTCGTTACGAGAGAATACAGTTGTGGCATAAATATGGCAGAACTGTCGGATATGACATGGTGCCTCGATAGGTGTTCAAGACCTTCGAGTCATTCGGTTGACGAGCATTGAGTTGAGGCACGATGCCATTGAATCATTAAAACGAAGTACGAAACGTAAGAACATAGAAAGTTAACGAAAGAGATACGAGATGATAAGTCTGAGTCTCGGACTCAAGACTATATTTGGTTGTTTGAATTTGATTGCTTGAATGATAGGGCGTTGCATGGTCGATTGGAATGGGCTCAAGATTAAATTGTGATAATAGCCCGTGCACGGGTGTTTCCCCCAAACGGTTAAATGTCGGATGCGCCCCGGAACCGCTTGACCTAGGAGGGAATCGAATAATCTTTGTAGGCGCACATCCTTAAACAAGATGGGAAAAGCCGCAAATGATGGCATGCAGCGGGAACGTTTCGGTTGTTGGGATGTGACCCAACCCGTGAAACGCCGGGCAGTCCGACCAAATATTGAGAAAAGAAGGAGAGAAAAGAAAGGAACTCTTTTAGTCCATTCCGGCGCGGATACGCCAACGGCCCTCATATAGTTAAGGAACGATGGGTTGAAAGTGTAGGCACGTATGCGTCCTGCATAGAGATCCTGCTTAGAGATACATATATAACATGACAGGGAAGGATTACGGCGTATTTACCTTACGTCGGTGCAAGGGCGAGTGCGTCGACTTGGTAAGTCATGCCACGAATCAAACACGAGATTGCTTGCTTGCTTGTACATTCAATTCGATAACATGATGCTATGATAACATGCTTTACGCTTTCGAAGATGCCCTGAAATTGACCCTAAGAAGAACATAGCAAGATCATAAGCTAAGTTGCATGATTCAACATAAATATAAAAATGTCGGTTTGGAAAGATGATCTTTGCTTCAGTACATGCGAGGACGAACGTACTGATCTGCCACCAGCTTCATGCAGGGTGCATGGAATGGATTGCTCGCGTCGAAGCGTTGCTTGAACGTGTTGAGGCTTGGAATGCCGAAGCGCATTGAAGCGTGCTATCGCATTGACGCTCGGACTACGCAGCTGGATTGATACGGCCGAGATATAGAAGGCATGATGTATGGAACCGTGAAATCCTTTGTGGGCAAGAGAGAACCTAAGTGTTGTAGCCAATCTGGCATATATTGTTAGGCTATCCAAAGCCATTGTAAATCTCAGTTTCGGATATCAATAAAGAGAATTGTTTCGTATACTCTGTTTTTCTTATCGTTGTTAATATCGAATCAAAAGATAACCATTTGAGAACTTGTCATCTTGCCTTGCACGAGCGCAACTCCAGGCTCGTACGGCATCACGCCCTCTACGAGGACGATGATTCGGGCGATTCCGGGTCGGGGCGTGACAAATGGTTCAGATTGATTTTACGAGATCTTGTCCAGCCAACATAGACTAAAATCCAAGGTTCAGTCAATCCAAGGTTGTTGTCCAATTAGGGAATCCACTAAACTCCAGATAATCGCATCCATGCATATCGCCATATTTGGACTATAAAACCAAACTTTATGAAATAGGTCCCTATACCTATTATGTAGTCCCCATCTCAGGGTCCACTAATCCTCCTTCCATAAATCCCCTAACCGTATCCCTTCGTAGCATATATTATGTGAAGAAAGGAATGCTGCCGTACCAACTTGGTTCCGGTTATGCTTGACCAAGACCTCTCATACTGCCTTGAGAAAACATGGTCAAATATGGGCAATAAGTAAAATATAGGCTTCCTATAGAGTCTGTGACTACGATCAGAAGTACCTCATATTCTCATACGTCTACTTGAATTTGACCTTCATAGAAGTTTTATTACGGTGCTTTCCACGATTAACCAATTTATATAAGTTGGGTAGAACCCTGAACATAGCGTACTCTATCTCTTGGAATGTGATATCAAATTTGGATTCCATCGTGACTGTTCTTTCATATGTTGGAAGTTGCGGTACGTTCTCCATATCGCTTTTATATCCCTTGCTCGTGCGTTTGGATAACCGTGGTGTCACTACCACATTTTTAGCCTAAGGGTATTTTGGTCATTTGTGATTTATTGGATTTAATTTGAATTTTTGATAATTAATATTGTGTTAATCTTTGTGTTGAGCCTTGACCTAGTTTTACCCTAACCTAGATGTTAGTCATGATCCTAGAGATTAAGTTAGAGGATTACAAACTTAATGACTAAGTTAGAAATATCTATATATTTAGCTAAGTTAGATATTTTAGCTCAACCTAATATCTACTTGGGCCTTTAGCTAGAGGCTTAGACATTTCATTATTAGAGAGCCCATGACCTAACATTGCATCTAAACCCTAACCCTAGCTCATAAGTGGCCAGCCAAGAGATCACCCCCTATATAACATCATCACATCTTGCCTCTTTTTCATAGCCTCCTTTAAACCTAATTTGTGTTCTTCCCCAAATCACCCCCTTTTCTCCAAATCACCTCCAAATTGAGCCTAGTCTTTTATATTGCACTCCCTTGCTGTAGAGAAGATCATTGGAGGCTAGCTAGCAAGGATTGGAGGCTCTTGGACCACATCAAGTTGGTGAATGGACTCATTTCTAGGCATTTGTATTAAGATCTTACTCTCAATATATGTAATGGCCCTAAACTCATTTGTTTTCCTATTTTCTCTTCACAGATGCATGCATCTAGGTACCATAGGCCTGTAGACCAAGTTTGGTAGGATTTCGTATCCATTTGATAAGCGTATCGAAAGCGTATCGGAGTATTGTGCAATGTGTTTGATGAAATGCCACAATAAATTATTTATTAATGTTTTTCAAAACTAATTTCATATTTCTGTAGTCATTTATGTGTGATTTAACATTCTAGAACTCTGAGTTGAGATTCGTGTCATTTTTGTGTCCAAAAGTGGACACGGGACTCAGCACGAGACCCTTGCACTGTCTCCTACTACCCGACACTGTTTTCTCTCAATATAGGATACGTGGACATGTGCCACTTGGCATGGAGGTAGAGTCCATGTCTTTAAGGCCCCTCCCCAAGTTCGAGATCGATTCGTGTCGTGTCGGACACGCAATCTAGTCTACATTGATCTCGAGCAGACTGTGCGCACACGCAGACCAGTTTCTGATACGGCCTTCGTCCTAGGACACGACACGTCCTGGACGTGTTGCAGGCTGTTGGACACGTACCTTGACACTAGACCTACCTGTGGACACGAGCACTTGGCTTATGGTTGGTCACATGAAGAGCTAGGGAGCTCGACATCTCAGCATGAGACCTCCTTCTCACTGTTCTGATACCCTTGCTGACACAGGGTTTTTGATACGAATTGGTCACGTCTTGGACACTGTATGACACCCCCCATACTGACACTTGTGTGGGCACTCTTTTCCCCATTTTTTCTATATATATATATGTGTATATGTATGTATATATATATATATATATATATATATGTATATATATATATATATGTATATATATATATATATAGCTATGTATATCACACAAACCAACATACATCAATGAGACCCGAAGCAACCCTCCGTTGAATTTCTATATAATAAAAGTCTAGGTAATAGCATCCAAAAACATCCAAGTCTATAAAATAACCATGTCTAGAAAATAAAAAATATCAAGAGTTGTAAAATTATCCAAGTAAAACCCAGAAATAAGTCTACCAGGAACAAATTCGGTCAAAAATTATATCATATATATATATATATATATATATATATATATATATATATATATATATATATATATCTATTGTCCTCTACGTAAGCGCAGAGAGATCTCCATCCTCAGCCATTGCGCATAAGTAGGATCCACGCCAGCAAGATCAATATCCAGAGGAGATGGATGACTGGAACTCCCGGTGCAACTGCCCTCTGGTGCCGCCTCCTCCTTCACAGCTATCTCGGCTTTAGGAATCACTTCCTCCTTAATAGTTGGAGAAAATTCTTCCTTGACCTCCTCAGCAGCAGGAGGTACCACTATCTCCTCAGCAGCATGAGGTACCACTACCTCCTCAGCAGCCATCTGTGCCTCTGTCAAGAGAGATCCTCGGGTCTTGGGTGCCATCTGGTAAGACCATTAAATATCAATGAGAGCACATATAGGTTGACAATTTAATTTTGCACAGTCTCGAGTATTGAATTATCCATAAAAACACACTTTAGAAACAGTTCAGATTTGGGAACACAAGAAGAATCTTAATCCAGACCATAAACACAAAATTTGTACCTATCACATACAAACCTACTTCTAAATTGCATCGCAGATACTAAGTACATACGGTTGATACTAAGTACATACGATCGAGGAGGTGGATGTTGTATCTCATAAATAATTGTGCCAACCAAATCAAAAGAGCCAGACTGTAATTCAATAGACATGTAAGAATTTTAAAGTGTAAGGTACTTTCACAATTACACTTTTGTCCAAGAAGAAATCAATGAATCTTCAAACATAAGAAAAACATCTATGTACATAGGATAAAAGATGTCACTACGCTTATTCAGTTACCAAATCCTGAATAAAGGCTTAACACTTAACACCGTCTGGTATAAATAGTCCAACCTATAGTAAAACATTTGTAGGAGTATGTCTTACTAGATAACAACACATAGTAATGATGGGCACACAACCAAATCCTGAATAAAAGTTCAACATTTGACACCATCTCATATAAATAGGCCAACCTGTGGTAAAACCTCTCTAGGAGTATTTGTCTTGCTAGATTACAATACATAGTAATGATGGATTAAGATACAATTCTAGACTAAATACTGCAAATCATGTCGAATACGTGTCAAATACGTCAGTCACAAATTTGGACACGGGTACACCCCTCTCTAGGAATATTTGTCTAACCTAGCCAATTAGTAAGAAACAAATAGTAAGATACATAACATTCTTAAAAAGTAGCTTTTAATTAAGTTAATTATTAATTCTAAGAGCTATTATCTAAGCGTCCCTGTATTAGTATGTGTGTGTGTGTGTGTGTGTGTGTGTGTGTGTGTGTGTGTGGTCTATTCGGTCCCTCATCTCTATACTACACCAGTACCCACCTCCACCGCACTTAATTCTCCTAGATAAAATTTTAGTGTCATCCACATGGCTCGCTATCCGAGGAAATGTCTTCGTCTTAACCACTTGGGCTAGAACTTCTTAACTCTAAACAGAAAAGATGCTCGTATCTAACTACTATTTCATTAATGATCCGTTCAAAATAAAATATTTTTAATAATTAGATAAAGCTGGATATATATAGAAATGCACCTTCAAAATATAACGAGGCGAGCTAAGTGAATTTAATA
Organism: Iris pallida; assembly: GCA_029216955.1. Taxonomy (NCBI): domain Eukaryota; kingdom Viridiplantae; phylum Streptophyta; class Magnoliopsida; order Asparagales; family Iridaceae; genus Iris; species Iris pallida. The sequence continues at coordinate 48,657 of JANAVB010012741.1, read as the reverse complement.
GCATTTCAAATTCAAAGTTGTTTCATTTATCACAAAGCTCCACTTCCAAACTATTATGGCAGACCAACTCGAAATATTGAAAGTATCTGTCCAGTATGGCCAACAATTCTAAAAAATATGATGTGGCAGATATATTAATGGAAAGTGATTAAATAGATGATAATGTAAGGTTTGGGCTTGATTAATCTTTTATTATTTTGTATATAGGGTTGTATCATCACTGGATATGGATTTTAGGATAACAAAATCCTAAATTTTGTATATAGGATTGTATCTTTCCAGTATGGCCCCCCTACGCTGCCCTACCCCCCCTGCGACCCCCACGCCCACCACCGTCGACCCCCACCCGTACCACCCCTGCTCCACCTCCGTTCCCTTACCCTGTCACGACCCACACCCGCTTTTCAGATACGAGACGTGTCCAAGGCAGCCTACGCCGCAGAGTCGGCGGTAGAATGCTGTCACGGCCAAGATGCTCAAAATCACCAAATATAACATTTATTGTTCATTCACATTATTAAATCAAATCTATAAATTATTACAAGATTTACATTTAAAGAAAAGTACAAAGTTCTTACAAGTAATAAAAATTATATCACATCTATATACCTTCTAGGTTTTGGTCTGCACGTACACCCGAATCTCCCATGCTAAGTGAAGCCATAACTAACATAAAAAATATTGGTTTCCAGTCAGGAATGGAACAAGCACACAAACCGACAGCAATACGAAAACACAATAGAATTCACAAGACATGAAAATAGCATATGTGAGCTGAAAACTAGAAAGTAACTGATGTCATGGCAAGCGGTGAAGAAAACAAGAAAACAAATAAAAGACAACTATCTATGTGTTTTGAATATCAGTTTCGACATGTGAACGACTATGGGGTAAATTCGGCACCCTACACGTGTCGTGTGCAGCTGCTACTCCACGAAGGACATGGGGGATAGGTAAGGGGTAGTTCATACGTCTACTAAGATATTTTCCCTCCCGACTAGTACTCATGGACTCGAACAAGTCACGAAACATGAAAACATGATAATCACGAAATATAGTAAGTAGAGTTCCATGATACTAATTTCTATGTGATGAGCGTGTCAACAAGCAAGATAGCATATGTATAAACATGAAATGGAAAGAATACTATGAATCGAAAGCAACCAGAAAGTGCACTTGCCTGAGGTCCTTAGCTGGTGAAACCGATAGTACAACCACTCAGATGAGTCACTAAAGTCAACACATGCAAAAGTCTCCGGATGCTGAAATAAATATTACCAATATTTTCAGAATAGTCAAATTAGCTAGAATTTCCTGTCCTCAAGTCCAATTCTGGACCCAGGGGTAAAATGGTAATTTTGGACCAAAACGGTATCCTCCATTGGACCCGCTTTGCACCAAAAAGCGTGCCAAAGTCTATGGTATCTAAAGTCATCAAACTATATGTCTACAAGTCCGATTTTTCGATATGAACCCAACCGTATGTCCAAAGTTGGATTCCGGCGGGCCGTACACAAAATTGCCCGTTGAGTCGGATCGTGGGGCTCGCAAAACGGTGATCCGATAAACTGTCTCAGAATCAGACCAAACATGGCATACAGGACCAAAAAATGATACACTCCTGTTGGCGCAAGTTTCCTCTCGATTTGACGAACGTGCACAAAGTAATTAAGAAATTTGCAAAGAGGCCGATATAGTGAATTTCGACGGATATGCATCAAATTCGTCACGCACACGCAATCAATTTGAATTCCGGCAAAGCCTACACGTCTGCGAAGTCGATACGAACCTTTCGATGCTTTCGGTTCGCGACCACGTCGCCTGGTTTGACGGAACGCACGTCGTATCAGAGAGTTTTAAGGATTTTCAAAATAGTTTTCCTAGATTTTTCTATGATCTTTGAACAGATTTATCCTGGCATGCAATAGATGAAATGAAAGTCCGTAAATAGAATTTAGAAATCGTATAGGTTTTCTTCAACCCTATCCAAATACTTTTCAAAAGTCGCAGATGGATCGACAATTAATCGCCCTCTAAACAGGGGTTCAGAAGAGTGTTCGTCTGGTTTTTAAACAGTTTTTTTGTCGAACTTTGATTTGATTTCTCGGGCAATCTAGCGTATGACAGTTAAACCTTTTGAAGGAAGTTAAAGAGGTATAGGTTGCCTACTTACCAGCGCATGTGGTTCGGGAAACGGCGAAGCGGGGTAGCGGGGAAGTCGTCGCAAAGTTGGCCCTGTTCTGTTCTCTGCTGCTGTTATAACTGGGTGCGGCTGGTCTGTCATGGCCGGTTGCTATGCGCACGGCCGACCTCCGGCGGCTCTGGCAGTGCACGGTGGTCGTCGGCGAAGTGGTGAGGAGACATGGGTGGGTGCGAGGGTTTTAGTTAGGGTTTCGATCTCCTCTTCGGTTTATAGCAACTGCTATATAAGGTTTGGGGGTCGGGTGCTATGTACCCCTTTGTGGGGAACTTGGGTCGGGCTGCTACTTGCTTTGTTTAGGGCTATTGGGGTTTTTTTTGGTTTTATTTATTATCTATTTTGTTTTCTCTTTTTCTCTTTGTCTTTTATTTGTTATATATATAGATATATTATATATTCAACTATTTATACTCCAATTGCTTGTGTGTATATATATATATATATATATATATATATATATATATATATATATATATATATATATATATATATTATATTTATATAAAATGAAACTACCAATTGAGCAAATATATATATACACCCTTTAGTTACATATAAGAAATATTTATTAAATTTATATAAATAAATATACTAATATTCTCATATTGCCTAATATCTGTATACTGTAAATATACGTACACATATATTTATATATATATATATATATATATATATATATATATATATATATATATATATATATATATATATATATATATTTTAAGAAAAGCGGCGCGTATATTAATTGAGACAAACAAGGAACAAAACCCGATACGGTCACGCAAACCACGTGGACCCACGGGACCAAAATGTAAGTATCAGCCAGGAGACAGCAGGCCGCCGAAATAAAACAAAAAAACCACAAAAAGAGGCTACTCCCCCACTATACCAAACAGGGAACCCCAGAGTCTTCAAGGTGACACCTCACTAGCACTTTACCCAGTTGTCTGTTAACTTCTCTGATAATCCTTTAAACCGACCAACCGACCCCCTCGTATCGGACTTTGTTCCGGTTTTTCCAAATCACCCAAATAATCGCAGCCGCCAAGATCCGACGGGTGTGTCGATTAGGGGAGTCCCACCATCGACACAGCCTCCCCATGAAGGACTCCCCTGATGTGATCCCCAATCTATCTTCAAAATGCATCCAAATTTCAGAAGCTATCAGGCTTTGAGAAAAAAGATGAGGAGTGGTTTCCTCCATGCTTCTCCCCGAACAACACGTACATTTGGAGGCGAGAGAGAAGCCTAACTTTTGAACACCATCATCCGTCGGGAGCTTATCTTTAAGAGCCCTCCAAAGTAACACCGACCACTTCAACGGGATGCAGGGATCCCAGATCTCTGACGTTGCCGCGTCCCTGGCAAGATTAAGTCTTCCGATCTTCCAGGCCGAGGCAAGTGAGAACCTCCCCTTCACCCCCGGCTTCCAGATCAGCCGATCCGGCTCTTCCAAGATTACAAGGCCCGAGTGGATGAGGCGTTGGCCCGCCTCCTGCCCGAGCACAGCGAGGCAACGCTCCTCGTCCCAACCCCCAGCCGACCAGAGATCCCGAATCAGCGCCGGCGACCTCACGGCCACCAGGGACTCGCCGAGCCACCGTTCTGTGTCCACCTGAGCTTCCCCGCTCCCCAGCAGAAGCCTAGTGTGATCCTTTCCCATATCCCGCCCCTGAAGTAACCTGCGCCATTGGTACGAAGCTTTCTGTCCAGCGAACAGGTCCGCCGGCCTCCGAAGTTTGACGTATTTAGCCCGGATAAATTGGCTCCACAGCGAGTTTTGGGACCGAAGCTTCCACCACATCTTGATAGAAAATGCGCTGATGACGTCCTCCAGCTTCTTGAGACCCAGACCCCCTTCCTCTGGAGTCCGCGACATGGTATCCCAAGAACACCATCTATGCTTGTCTCGAAAGTCCTGTTGGCCCCAGAAGAATACAGCAAAGAAGCCTTCCAACTGCTCCAAAACATGTTTTGGAGGACAGCTAGCAGCCAAGATGTGAGTGGGAATAGAAGATAGAACGTGCCTTAGCAGAATGAGCTTCTCACCCGACGAAAGGACCTTGTTATGCCACCCGTCGATACGCTTCTTAATTTTAAGGAGGAGCGGCTCGAAGGCTAACGACGTACGTCGACCACAATAAAGAGGGCACCCCAGGTAATAGAACGGCGGTGAAACCACTTGACATCCAACTTCGAACGAAATCTCCTGACGACGATCCTTCGCTAGAGAATGGTGCACATAGGCGATGGTTTTCCTCCTATTGATCGACTGACCCGAGCAGTCTTCATACTGAGACAGGTACTTGTTGACGAGAGATAAGGTGATCTTGTCCGCAGCACAGAAAATCATCATATCGTCGGCATAAGCCAAGTGTGTTACCAAAGGACATCCCGAGGGAGTGTGGAACCTCCCAAAGCTCCTTTTGCAACCCAAACTGATGAGTTTCCGACTGAGGACCTCCGCCGCGATGACGAAGAGACTCGGTGAAATAGGGTCTCCCTGGCGCAGACCCCTAAAAGATTGGAAGAACCCCTTGGCCTCGCCATTAATGACGACCGAGAACCAACAGTTGCTGACAAGTCTCCAAATAATGTTGATAGCCCGTTCATCAAAGCCTAATCTTCTCAAAACCCAAATAAGAAATTGCCAATCGAGTTTGTCATAAGCCTTCTCCATATCGATCTTGATCGCCACGTTGCCTCCCCGGTTCTTGCGTCCGATGGACGCAATCATCTCCTGTGCGAGAAGAATGTTGTCGAGGATCTCTCTGCCTTTAACGAAGCCGCTCTGTTCTGAGGAGATGATACGGGGCAGTGATGGGGCTAATCTGTTGGCAATAATCTTGGACAAGATTTTATTGAAGAAGTTACAGAGACTAATGGGGCGGAAGTCAGCGAACTCACCGGGCTTGTCCCTCTTGGGGACGAGGACGAGGAGGGTGTGTGTAACTGCCTTAGGGAGATGAAGACCCTCCATGAACGCCGTCACAGCCGCAACAATATCCCCGCTAATTGTATCCCAGCAATGTTTGAAGAATTTACCGGAGAAGCCGTCCGGACCAGCACCGCTATTCCCATCCATTTTGTCAATAATACCTTTGATTTCCTCCTTCGAAGGCTCCTTGGAGAAAGCCAAATTGTCGTCGTCGGAGATGATCGAGGGAATGAGCCGAAGGAGGTCCTCGTCGGGAGACACCATCTCTTTGGCAAACAATTTGCTAAAGAATTTAATTGCTTCATCTTGGATCTCCCACTGGCAAGAAGTGGACGCCCCGTCCTCTTTTACGATGCTCTGGATGGAAAACTTCTTCTGTCTGCTCTCTACACATGCGTGAAATTTTTTTGTATTTTTGTCGCCCTCAATGTCCCATTTGCAATTTGCCTTTTGTTTCCAAAATAACTCCTCAATATTGAGCCTCTGTTTCAACTTAGCCTGAGCGAGATGCATTGCGGCCCTGTTCTTCTCATTGCTGAGTTCGTCAAACTTCTCCTCGGCCACTGCGGCGCGCTTCTCAGCCTCCCTAGCTGCCTTGTGGATGTCCCCGAACGCTTGCCTACTCCACCGACCCAAGGCTCTTCTGGTGGCTTTAAGACGAAGGTTCAGCTGAATTATGGGGTTCCGATGTGAAATGGATTCCCAGGCACGGCCAACAGTCGAATCGAAGTCGCTGTGGGTTGTCCAGAAGTTCAAAAATTTGAATCTGGTCCCTTCCGTCCGCCTACTGGACTGCAAATCCACTAGGAGCGGCGAGTGGTCTGATTCCACCAAGCTGAGATGCTCCACCATCGTCACGAACCCCCCTCGTTCCAAGCTTGATTCAGAAGAACCCGATCTAGTCTGGACGATTGCCTGTGACGACCTTCTCTTTTGTTGCACCAAGTAAAAGTATTCCCCGAGGGCACCGGAGAGGAGAGACCCGCGAGAGATATGAAATCAGCAAATTCCCGTATTGAGTGAGGGTTTGGAGGCCTCCCCCCGCTCTTCTCAGAGGAGGAGACGATAGCGTTGAAATCCTCCCCGATCGCCCAGGGGGAGGAATGATCAACCTGGATCGAGCTAAGATGATCCCAGAGGAGACGCCTACCGGTTCTGGAGGTGCTACCGTGCACCACCGTCAACGTCGCCTCCTTTGAATTGGGAAGAGCGAATGAAACAGTAAGCGCTTGCTCAAACTGATGAATTACTTTGATGTTGGCCTCCTCCTTCGCCAAAATCCATATCCCGCTCTGGTTCTCCACCGCCAATTGAAAGCCGAGTTTAACCTTGACCTTGTTGATATGGTCGCCAGACACTTTAGGTTCGATGAACCCTAAAATATAAATTTTGTGAATCCTGCAGAGGTTTTTAATACGACTAATAGTGCGATGATTAGCAATCCCCCGCAGGTTCCACATCAACATCTTAGACATTAACATGTTCCTTGGAAGATTTCCTGTGAGATTTGGAAGTCGCTCTGGTGTGCCTCGTGGAGTCGCCTCCAAGCTTCTGGGCAGGTTTTGCCTCCCCCGGGTCATGGACCTGTCTGCTTCTGGAGAGAGTCCCTTCGGCATCCTTCTTTGTGTGAAGCCCATCTATAGACAGGTCCCCTCCTTCCATAGGAGAACCAGGAGCGGACGGCGGCAGGAATTGTCCTTCCTCCAACTCCACCACGATGGAGAACGCCGGGGGATCTGATGCGCTAGGAGCCTGTGTCAGCACCTGCACCACCTTATGAATATCGATGGGAGCCTTGTTGGGGACGGTGGGAGGGATAACCTCTGTAGCTTTCGAAGGAGATACCGCACCTCCAGAAGGAGCCGATAGGCTTCGGACTAAGATTCCCCTGGGACGATCCACTCCATCCCTGAGCACTTCAGCAGCACTTTCGGGATCCTTCTCAGAGTCCGTGGTGGCAGAAATTGTGGGATGCCTGGGCGTGGACGAAGAGGGCTTGTGCGCAGCTTCATTGCCAATGAGGGGAAGCTTGTCCCGGGCTGAGGTAATAGCTGGACGAACGGGGGGTTGGGGGTGATTTTTCCTGGATAGGTCGGGCCTGGTGTCGGGAGCGCTAGCCGTTCTGCTCTGGTCGTCTTCCTTGGAAGAGCTGTTAGCTTTCACTTTGCATTTGCTTTCTTCATGTCCCAGATGTCTGCAGCACCTACAGTATAGGGGAGGGTCTTCGAATATCAGTGGCTGCCAATAACTTCGGTTATTCGAAAGATTGACCCTCACTCGATAAGGAAGAGGCTGACTTATGTCAACTACAACGAAGATCCGAGCCGTACTCGGCCTCGTCAAGTCCGCCGTAGAGCTATCAAGTTTCAGGGGAGCTCCGAAAGCTTTTGCCAGTCGAAACAGGGCATTTTTGTCGAACAAATGATGGCGGATTTCCGGTAAATTAACCCAGATTGCAGCTAGAGAAGATTCGATAAGCGGATCAAAATCCACCGACCATCGGAAGAGACGCATGGGAGATTTCGCCACCACCCACTGAAGGCGAGATCTCAGCCGAAGGAAGTCCGCCTCGAGGCGGGGAATGATGAGAATATGCTTGTGATCTACCACGCCGATCCTACAGGGTCCGGCAAGCCCGAACCCCTCAAAAGCTTGACGGACCGCTACAATCTGCAGACGCTTGTGGGAGAACTTCCCTATCAATGCCAGGGCAAGAGGATCCACGAGGAGGCGTTCATCCTCCTCCGTGAAGGAGACAGCCGGCTCTCCCCGAAATCGCTCGGAGGGGCGCTCTGGGAGCTTCGCGGCCGGGGGAGAAGGGAAACCCTTCAGAGCTTGGGCGAAAGAACGGGGAAGAGGGGCACCTGGGTCTGGAGGGGAAGGGGGGCCGGCCGGAACATCACCCCCGGCCATTGGCCGAGGAGAAACTCAGATCCGCGTGGAACACTAGGGCCGGCTGGGGAGCAGCGAGCAAAAAAGTTATATATATATATATATATATATATATATATATATATATATATATATATATATATATATATTTTAACATATATTATATATATATATATATATATATATATATATATATATATATATATATATATATATATCCTAACAAAAAAAAAAAAATATATATATATATATATATATATATATATATATATATATCCTAACAATTCTCAAAATCTCAAAGACAATTCCTGGGACATGTTACCATATACTCAGGAACCACTTATCAATCTCTATATAAATACACATATACTATATACAATAATCATTTATATAAAATTACCTATTTATTCATTAAAATAGATACACTAACTAAATCACACTCATAATTATCTATATGGACCTCTTTGGATGTACTACATGTCTACATGGGCTGGGGCTTGGTTTGGGTCCAGTCCGGACAAGTTCGGTACAACCGGGTTCCATAAAAGTCATAGACCTTATTAATAATTAATTAAATTAATCATAGGGTTTATGTCACAACTTAGCCTGGTTTTTCTAGTTGAGACATACTTATGGCTCAGCCTTTCCTATCATAGCTAACACATTAGTCAAGACACGCGACAACGCTATCCGTGCCACGATTTCTAGTCATCTTGTACTCCAATCTTAACCATGACTTAGGCCCTTCAATAATAATTAATTAATTAAATATTTATAAAACTAAAAATCGCAATTCAAATAAAATAAAATAAAAATATATTAAAATTTTGGAAAGGGGGATTACAAATCTACCCACCTTAGAAATAAATTTGTCCTAGAATTTGAGGACTACCAGGATAGATGGACTTGGTAGATTGGTGAGAGGTAGTAGAACTTTATGATAAAGGAAAATTGATCAAATAAATAAATAAAATAAGAAGAAAAGGTTTGAAACTCTGAAAGCTCTAAAATGCTCTCAACTTTAATTTTGAAACAAGTTTGATAAGGAAGATAATCATGAACAAAGTATCGACGAAATCTGCCTTCAACCCCGATAAATAAAATATGTGAATGAATAAATAAATAGAAATTTCCAAAACTCTGGAAAGGGAAATCTATATGTGGTATCTGCCATCCCGATTATAATTTAGTGATATTTTTTTTTATTTGATTAGTTTACATTTATTTTTCTATGATTATAGGAGTTGTGACTAAGCCCACAGGTGATTTATGACCAGCTTGTGGTCACATGATCTCTAGATAGGGTCTATAAGCATTCTATAGCTATAATATATTTTATTATAATTTTTAGACATTTTTATATAATTTTAAATATTTATTCTATGAAGATTTATATTTACGAATGACTTTCATAATTTATTTTGTGGCCATTTGTGACTATTTTGAGACCCACTATTTTTAGGCTCTATTAGGTTAAATATATTTCCTGTATTTTTCTACAATTTTCTAGATTTCTTTAGAATTTTTGGGAATTTTTATATAATTAAAACATATAAAATTTATATTTTATAGGTTTTTAGAATTTACTGCGAGGTCAAACGATGATATTTTGTGTTAAAATATTTTATTTATATTCTAGACACTTAGAAATATTTTTTAGAATTTTCTAGAATTTTTCTGTAATTTATTTTGATTTATTTGGACTTAAAATAATTTTTAAATAATTTTTCGAATTAAATAAATAGATACCCAGAAATCCACCCAGGGGGCCCACCTGTCGGCTCCAACTACTACAGTGACTGCCTCTCTTTGTCCAATACATATTATTATATTCGCCCACCCTAATTAAATTCCAGCAGCCTTGTGTGGGAGAACTCATCTAGGGTTTCCGACTTCCCGAAGCGATTTCCGCCAACTCCGACGTGATTTTCGTGCGCCGTTTTTTTGTTGGATTCGAATCGAGGTAAGCTTTCTGATTATGTAATTTATTTTTGTAGATATTATTCCTAAATTTTTGGAAAATTCGTAGAGTGTCGGTTGTCCGAAACTTGACACGTTTCGGTGTTTTCGAGATTCTGGGAGGACCGGAAATCGAAATCATGAACCGTTTGAAGTTTTAGAAAGCTAACACAGATCTCTACGACATATATTTTTTCCAAAAATTAATTCGTTCATCTACTATTTTAGTTATTCTGTTGAACTCAGAATTGATCGATTGATCACCGTTTTGGTCACGATTAGCCAGAATGGCGATATCTTTTGACCAAAGCGTGATTTTGCGGCACGGTTGAGTCCAGCACACTCGTGGCGCTGAAATATACCAAGATGCACTTTCAAAATCTAGAGTTCACAGCTTTTGACTAGATAGTCAATGGTACGTCTCGATTTGCGTGCCCTGGTTTCCAAAATTGGAAAACACAACTTTTGATGGTCAAACTTGCATATTTAGATTATACTCAGATTATTATTAGGTTAAATTAGATTTTTAAGTAGATTATTATAGAATTAATTATTATTAGATTAGTAACCCAACTAGCCACTATTCTATGAATTTAGAACTAGAACATTAGAATTGATTTATAGTTTTCGTTCACGGTTCATGGTGCGATATGAGTTATAGGTTGACAACTCCTAGATCGGCATCCCCTCATCCTCGACTTATGACTACGGTTTGTGCAAGGACCAGAGGCAAAATACCTTGCCTCCCTCTACAGTTTAATTTCATGCTTATAGTTTTTCCTATGATTATTTGGTTATCATTTGGTTACTCTAGTTCTATAGATTTATATGTTATTATCAGTTCTCTAGTCGACTTGATTTATATATGTTATTCATACCATGTTCACTAGTTCTTTAACTTGCCTGTATATCATCTTTATGACTTGATAGTGTAGATATGCCGGGCTTGTTCACCTTATGAGTTCATACTAGAGTTGTCCTTACCTGGGTCTTGACTGAGTTGTACCTTGTCGTTACTTGTACCTCGACTGGTTCGTGTCATAGAACGAATACGTTAATTGAACTGCTAAATCCTTTTTATTGTTTCCTTGGCGCCAGAGAGTCCACTCGGGATTAGGGTGTTTGCCTTGATCTGTTTACATCCGTGAGTCCACACTCGGGACGAGGATGTCGATTATTTGCACCAGAGAGTCCACACTCGGGACAAGGGTATTTTTCGTGTTTACTTGCATCAGAGAGTCCACACTCGGGACGAAGATGTAGTACTTGCACCAGAGAGTCCACACTCGGGACGAGGGTTAGTGATTAGTTCAAACCTGCGAGTCCACTCGGGGCGAGGGTTTGGTATTCCATTGATCTCGTGTTCGCTTGTTCATCCAGCAGTTCAGTTACGTGTAGTTGTTCTTGTATTCCAGTTCATAGTTACCTGTCAGTAGCCACTTGTCGTTAGTCACTTGTTAGCAGTTTGGTCGTAGTCTCTTGCCATGTTAAGTGTCGTTCCTTGTTATATCCTATTTATATATTATCGTGCATGATTAAACTGCTAGATAGGCATGTTTATATGTATCTTACTATGTCCTCTGAGGACCTGATGATCTCTCCAGGTTAGTGATTGCGTGGAGTTAGTTAGCAGTTCTGGATGGCGGATGATTATGATACTTGTGGGTTCCAGATGATTACAATAGTGCTTGTGAGATTCAGGTATTTGTCAGTGATATTACATTGTTATCCTCTCGTGCTTTCCTTTCATTATCATGAGATACCATGTTTATTGATTCAGTTTGTAGACTCCTATTATATTCTTTGAGTCTTATCGGACATATATGCTAGTGGGCTGCAGACCACAACCCATAGTGTTCGTTCATGTTTCATGTTCTTATTGTGGATTGAGATATAGATTGCATTGCCATGATTTGGCAGTATACCATAGCCTTGACAGCGTTTACGTATTCGAGTCGGGCTGGAGTCCGCTCGATATGTAGTTGGCTTGCTCACGAGCTCGCGCTCGAAAAGCGGGTGCAGGTCGTGACAGAAAATCTAGGGTTAGGTTTAATAAATTGAATTAGATTTGGGAATTAGGGTTAGGGATGTGGAATTAATTTTAGGAATTAGGGATAGGGATTTGGATGGTTGGAGGTTTTGGGAACTAGGAATTTGACCCGATCGTACTCCAAATCAATCATAAAATATTGTCTAAAATAATACCTATTACTTTAAATAATTCTTGTAATAAATCAATTATCGAAATATTGTTAAGAATAATTCAGATATTTATAGCTGTATATTTTCACAAATACAATATCTTCTAAAATAATATAGTAATAATTTGAATTTAATATAACTCTTGATAAAATAGTAATTCGTATAATCCTAGAATAATATCCCTTCTAAAATTTGGCAAATCTTTTTTTTCCAAAAAAAATATCTATAATAGAAATAGAATGAAAATTATTTTCCGATTTAGAAAATACTTAAACTAAAATAAACTAAATAAAAAAATGTAAGAAAACGAAAAGTGGGCTTATGACCTACCCACCTTAGAATGATTTACCCTAGAAATTTTAAAGAACACGATTAGGCACGACAATGAAGAATAATCAAGAAACCAAATTTCAATTGATACGAATAAAACGACGAATGGTATAATCAAGGGAGTGATATGGTTCATGATCTATTTAGTCACGCGTAATCATGGATATGATCAAAATGATAAAGATAATAGACAAAAGGAGAGTGTGAGTTGGCACGATCAATATTCAGTCAAATGGTCTAGTTGACAACCAAATGTTTTTAAGAACAATCAAGATTGAAATGGTTGGGCACGAAGAACCTATGGTCAACATGGTTGAGTCATTACCAGCTTTTTGAGGAATGACCAGAGTTCTCGATAAAATTTAAACAGGATTTTAGTCGCATTTAAGATGCAGTCACGATCAAGGCTAATCGTGCAAGTCATCCAAGTAGGGTAAAAATAGGAAGTTGGCACGAGCAAGTTCATGATCAAAATAGTCATGACCATAGTCGGAATGAAAGTATAACCTTAGCTGTAATTAAGTTGAAATTATAGGCACGGTTATGATTTAGTCTTGATAAAAATTTGTTTAAGATCGATCAAAATTGAAATAATCTTGGTACGAACAACTAGTTAAACAAAATTATTTAGGCACGATCATAGAATCGAATTCTAGGATGATAGGCGAATTGGCACGATCAAAATATAATCGAATAGTTTAGTTGTGATCTAAAGGCATTTAAGGATGATCCAAATCAGAATCGTTCTAACATGATCGATTGTGTAGGCATGATCATAGAATCATAATCTAGGTGTGATTATGAATCTAGTGGAAGGAAATTAATTTAGGTTTAAAAGTTGACGATTCGAAGATAGGAGGATATGGACGAAAAGAAGGACAACCAGTTTATTGAAAAAATGGTAGTTAGGAATAAGGCACAAATCGATTTGGAAGCTAGATAGTCGTATGCCAATAAAGGACATTGCTGTAGAAGCATGGAAAATAATAAAGAAAGATCCATGCGGCCAGGAAACCTCATGTGGCTTAGAAAGCCCATGCGGCTCAAAGATTCATGCGGCACAAGGGGCTATGCGGCTCTGTGATCTCCATGCGGCTCAAAGAGAAGTGCCACGTAGCATACAAACAACTCTTCCCTTACTGCATTAATTGCCTTGACGGCTGACAGCTCTGATAAGATGACAGCCTTGACACAAAGATGTAATTATGACTCTGTCATAATGACAGACTCCTAGGGAAATGAAGGAGATCTTTGACACAATCCCCCGAGATCCAGAAAATGCCATGCAGCCTAGACACGTGGACAGTCATATGCGGCTCGAGCGGAGACTCCCCATGCGGCTCAGGCCGAAGTTGCCCTATGCGGCCCAGATCGAAACAACCCTATGCGGCTCAAGCGGAGGCTCCCCCTATGCGGCTCAAGAGGACGCTCCCCCATGCGGCTCACGAGGACCATCTCTATGCGGCTCACGAATGAGTTACCCGTTATGTGGCCATCTACATCTATGCGACCTCGATTATCATGTGATTCGAAGGTTCGGGGGCCACTCCCCAAGCAGCCTTGACACGTGGCCGGGCTTATGCGGCTCTATCCTCATGCGGCTCAGATCCCCTCAGTGGCTCCCAGGACACGTGTCATGAAGCCGATCAATTTTCCAGATTTACTACAATCAAAGATTGGGTCAAATCCCAATAATCTGGGACACGTGGCAGGAGAATGAATTAAACTTATTCATTCAGATTCGCAGACATCAGCAAATCATCATCACGGAGATTTATTCCAATCAGCATTAATTACTGATAGAATTTGGTGCAATCTACATTAAATGGCCCAGATTCATCACCCTCAAGATTAATGGCCCAGATTGATCAATCAACAGGCCGTCGCCACTCTAAGGGGCAATCATTGCAAACCCTAATGATCGTATTCCCTTCTTATAAATAGCAAGGTGACATTCCCTTGCAGGAGGACCCCCTTTTCGAGATCAGAAAGCACCAGAATACTTGGAGAGAAAGAGCCGAGAGAGAGCAAAGAGAGCATTTCTTTAACGCCAAGGAATCTTCTGGAGTCAAGGCTGCATACCGATTGTCCAAGGAGTAAGGCAGAGCGGCCGTCACTTTCCCGAGCCTCTATCGTCACCCCTCAGAATCTAAAATAAACAATTGTACTTAGATTGCTGTACCTAGGTTTTCGTCCCTAGGCTTTCTTTGTACAAGCGAGTTTCTAACGTGAAGTAAAAGTCCAGTCCTCCGATAATTGTTCTGTCCTTTTATATTTCATGGCAAACACGATGGCGACTTTGCTGGAGACAAACTTCTCTACGGCTGAGGAGTTGGTGACGCAATCAGATGCAGCCAAACTGGCTCCACGCAACAGAAGATGGTCGTCTGCTCGACCAACAGGCGTTTGAAGAAATGCTCTCTGAAGGAAGCGCTGGCCCGGTCTATAAGCGAACCCGCACAAAGAAAGCTCGCTGCGAGTGGAGGCCAAAATCATTTGCTCCTCCACAAGCTCTGGATGGGATACTCTCGGCTACCCAAGACGGCGAAGGCGACTCTCATACGGCTCCACTTCGAGCCGTAGAGAACTCTGCTGTCCCCAAGTCTGGCAGAGGAAAGCACTACGATGCTGGACTTGCAGGAACAAAGAGTGATTCTACGTGCCCCAAGAAGAAGCCGAACGCTCATGCGGCCAAGTCTGCCAACAGCATGCAGGATTGTCACGACCCACATCCTAGAGTTAGGGCACGAGAACGTAACAACGCCCAGCCTACGTCGCAGTGTCGGCGGTAGAACGCTGTCCTAGGTCTCAATGCATCTAACAGTATAAGAATAAACAGTTTATACTCCCCGAATGGGGGTGACATAGCAGAATATAAACTCAATCACATCTAAGGTAGAGCATAAAGGAAGATAGATAAAACATGAAATCGAAAAGAGATACAACAGATAGAAGTCTAAGTGTCTAAGATACAAACTCAGAATACATCTCAAAACTCAAATACAGTAATCCATAAATACAACTCAAGATGACTGAAAATAAACTATAAGCAAAAACCCTAGCTATCTATGCAACCTCTACTGTCTCCTCTAGGCTAGCAGGCAACCTCCAGGCTATCTGTAAAATTTATCAACGGGTCCAGTCAGGACTGGAGCGAGCACAGTACATCTCAACAGATCATAGCAGGTTAGAAAATATAATCATGTAGTAAAGTAAGATACATGAACTGAAGAAATACAGTATGTAAACAGAGAGAGAACTGTAATAGAAATATCTACTATACATAGAGAACTAATAGTGACTAGTGAGTCAGAGTAAAATATAAACATGTGAATGGCATAGGAGATTCATGACTACAGCTAAGAGAGTGATTCATGACTACAGCTACTTGGATAATATTCACATGTCTATTTTTACTCTCCCATCCCCAATCAATACATAAGGATCTGTTCAAGTTATGTTAAGATTCGTGAAACTTTACATGGCTCATAAAATGAGTGATACGTGAAGGTGATTCATGATGGCTCTGTGAACATGAGAGTACATGTGTCACAAGTGATTCGTGAATCAGAGGAAGCATAGAGATACGTGATGATTCGTGAAACGCATAAAACATGCAGTATTCGATGCTCCTGAGGGGGATAACATCTCATGAAAAGATCCATATAGTACCAATCCATGTGACCAACGTGACAGTATCAAGTAAAGTAATTTCAAGCAGGAAAATAATTCTAAACAGGATATGAAATGATCAGAGAATGTACTCGCCTGATATCTGAATGTCCAAGGTAAAGATACTGTCCGAGGAGAGGTGTCTGGCTCCTAATTAGAACAGCACAAGTCACAACATGTCCAGAAGGGTAATATAAAGCACTACAATGCATTCTACATGAATCTAGGTCAAACTAGGCCAAAATCAACCCTTGGTCAACTCTGGTCAACTGCACTAGTCAAACTAGGTCAAACTAGGTCATGTCCTAACCCAGTAAGTCGTACTAGGCCTAACCAAGACTATCCTAGCAAGCACATATCAATACAAGGCTATACAAGCCAACATACACCCAACTCTATATAGCATGCAATTATTCAATACTCAAATAGGCAAGAATTCACATTGGATATACACTAGGTAATCTATTACTTTAAGCTATATATGTCTACACATATATACACATGCATATATTGGTATTCAACATTAGGTCTATAATCATGGCATTTCAAATGGTTATATAAACTTATATATTACAACACAATATGCTAACATATATATAATATACATACATAGCTAAGTTAACTATATTCATAAATACTTATTTAAGAGGCTATGTGTGTGTATGTGAACATGTCAAAGGGGCAAGTGAGGGTTAAATGGGCATACATAGTGTATACATATCAAAGAGTGTCAAAGTGTAAGTGAACAAAGTGTCAAGTGTGATAGTGTCAACATAGTGTAAGGGGTACACGAGGTAATATAAGATTTATGTTAACATAGAACATTATATCTCATTAACTTGTATATTGCATATATTACATCTATTATTACATTACATTCATGCTTGCATTCATTCATCATTCATTTATTCTCTTGCACCACTATATGCACCATACATTACATACTATGGAACCTACATATTCATTACAAGCCATACTTATACATGCTTACATTAGATAGGATACTTACACCTCATACATCATTTATTTAACCATTTACTCATTCTTGTATTCTCTATTTAATTACATAATGTATATATATTAACATGGGTTAAAATCAAATAGAACATTATATTACACACAAGGGTGCACAAAATGCATATGCCGAATAGTAACTCCTACTAATAATCAATACTATACCATCTCAGCATGAATTAAAATCTAGGATTAAAGTATGTTATAGATCTATGTGTTAGCTTTCCGAAACTTCAAACGGATCGCGTTTTCGTTTCCGGAAACTCCCGGAATCGCGAAAACACCGAGAACGCGTTTGTCTTTCGTACAGCTGACACTCAAATAATTCTCCAGTAAGTTACAAAAGAATTAGGCGTATTAATACATGTTTTTGGAAACCTAACTTCAATACGCTTCTTTTAAAAAAACGGTAGATTAAACTGAGCTTTGAGCTAGAAGTTATGACATTTCTAAGTTAGGGCTGAAATTAAAAACGTGGATAAAAATCATGACGGATTTAGGTAGTTTGAGACAAAAGAACACAAGTATATAACATAATATATCAAGAACTCACTCTCTACACTAATATATATATATATGAGACACTATAGAACACATCTCCAATACAAAAATATGAGATTAAACATGTAATAATTCATTCATACATAACAACAACACATAGTGTGTCCAAATTTGGGATTTTTCCACATGGACACAACCACAACACAAAGGACACTCCTATGACCTCCAAATGGACACAAATGAAGATACAACCATGGGGGTCATTCCTATGGGTTCAAAATAGACCTATATGCATGAGGAAATAAAAAGGAGAAGGGATTTATACCTCCCGGTAGATCGAATCGAAGAAATGCCTTTCCGGAGCGACACCGACACGTAGAGATTCCAAAAGGACACGAACGAGCTCCGAATCCTCCCAAACTTGGGTAGCTTCCTCCTTGGCTAGAATGGAGAAGAAAAGAATAAGATTTGGTGGTGAAATGGAAGGATTTGGTAGAGAAATTGCTAGGGATTGCTCTCTAGGAATTTGGGGAAGAACAAGAGAGAAAGTGTGGATGAGAATAATGAAATGAACTTGAGCCTATCCTCTCCCAAAGTGGCTGGCCATATGGGGCTATTTGTCCTATTATGGTAAGGTCCAAAATGCCCCCACTAACCTATTCTATGAGTATTAGGAAAGGGCTAATTGGTTGGGGCTAAATTAGTCATTCTAAAGTCTCTAATCACACTAACCTTATCCATAATAATTAGTCTAACCTCTAACTAAAATATTTCTATCATGTGGATTAAAATTAATATCATGTGGGCCATGCCTAACTAGTGTGTGGGTCCCACTAGAGTCAAACTACCCTCGGGTCCCTGTTTCAAGTCGGATTGAGTTAAAATTCGAACCCGACTCAAATAACCCCAAAACAATATCATAAATAATAAAATAATATCAAAATAATTCAAAGAGGTCAAATGCAAAAAATACCCTTAGGCCAAAAATGACATTAAAATATCATAATCACATGGTTAGGCTCTAGGTCAAACAGTCTCTAGGGTTTCACTAGCAAAACGTCAAAACCACAAGTCATTGATTTAAATAATTTTAAAATAATTTAAAATCACCAAAAATCATATCATGAATTAAATATCATTATTAAAATAATTATAAACACGAAATTTCAAAATTACCCTTATTTGGGAAACTGGGTGCTACAAGGATGCTCATGCGGTTGAGTCTGCCAGCCGCATGGAGGAGGTCTATACGGCCAGATCATCCAGCCGCATGAAAAAAACTCATGCGGCCGAAGCTCCCAGCCGCATGAAGAAAACCTATGCGGCTACGCCTGCCAGCCGCATGAAGGTTATTGATGACAGTCGCGTGACGCCTACTCCACGTGGCTCTATCTTCGACCGTCTCTCCTATGGTCCTGATCTCTTGTGCTCCCAAGAAGATATGTCTGACTCTCTCCAGCATCACCTAGACTCTTCCTACTACGTGCCCTTATGCACTAGAGCGAAGAAGTCTAGGGCAGCGCGAGCTTGGCAAGCTCGGTCCGCTGATCCGACCTCTGACCATCCGAGCGTCCCACATACTGTTATGCGGGCCTCTGATAGGAAGTTGTACAGAACCACTCGAGTCCAGCCCCCGGCGACAAACGGACAGAGAGGTTCCCAAAAGTCTCCCAAAATCCAGGGAGCAAACAAGGTCGATCCGGACCCGTCTGACTTACGTGAGGCCATCCTCCACAAATGCAAGGAAAGAAAAGGTGCCCCGGGATGCAAAGAGTCCTCCCATGGACGTCACTGCACCCAAGTCATTGTCAACTGCTGTTGCAGCAACGCAACAGTACAAGAAGATCGGCGGTCCGTCTTCCAAAGACTGCAATGACCAAGCTCAGAAGACGAGGCGCCTCCCGTCGTCTCTTGCAACTCTGTTCAGAAAGTCCCCGCCGATGGAAGAGGGAAGAAGACAAATGTTCCCGGTCCGAAGATTTCAACCACTTTGACCAAAAGACTGTCGTCTAAGCGGGTGCCCACCACCGGAGTTTTCCAAAGCACCCGTTCTAAGACGAAATCTGCTACAGTAGGAGATTCATCGTCCACAACACTGGGGGTTGCTGGGACTGGAGGTAGAACTCCTCCGAACCTCCACGACAATTTGGTGTTCCAACAAGACGAGCCAGGGGAAACAACTCTCCCATCAGATGCAACAAACCCTGACATCCCCGACGACATCCACTACTCCCAAGACGAGGCGAACTCGGAGATTGGGGGTACTGTTCCTTCCGAGTCCGAACCAAAGGAGAACATTCCCACGTATCCCGATGACTTCTCACTACACGGGTATGATTCGGAGGGCGCTTCCTCCACCGCTTCGTCCATCTCTCCTCACGTAAGGACGGTATTCATGACGAACAGTAACCAAGGAGGTTCCAGTGATCGCCAACGCATCGACACTCTGGGGGCCATACTGTTTGCCTTGGTCAAGTCTGTAGACGAGATCAAAGCGGCTCTTCCAACACTGCAGGGAGGAACGCCTGGCCAAACAAGCACGGGTCCCATAGTCAATGAAGACTCGAATTCAGCGGCACCGAACCCGGACAACAATCCTCCTGAAGGAACGGCCCCCACCGCCGTGGATGAAGCCCACGAAGCGAGAAGATAGGTCCAGGAGCTCCGAGCCATGTTTCACGCTCGCGAAAATTCTCAAGACCTCAGAATACGGCAACCGTACCCTGCCGCCTGGAGGGATGTTCCATTCCCACCAAGATATAAGCCGTTCAATATCAATCCTTATGATGGCCAGACCTCAGCAAGTCGGTACATCACTTACTTCGAGGTCACCACTGACCATCTGCCCCATGACGATGCCATTCTCACACGATTATTCATCGGGGCATTGGAAGGGGTCGTCTTCGACTGGTATCGTAACCTGCCAGACAACTGCATCCACTCCTTCGCCGGCTTCAAGCGCATGTTCTTGGAAAGATTCTACGAAGTAGGGCAGGACATCACAATGTCCACCCTCATGGACGTCGTCCAAGGGGAGAAAGAGCTGACAAGGAATTATATTGAGCGGTTTCGCCAAACCACGATAAAGCTGCCGTCTGGAAATTCGGATTCCTCTCTAATTGAAATTTGCCAAAAAGATTGCTTCCAACAATCAGTCTTTGGATGGGCGAGAGTTAATTCAAGGACTGGAAGACGTTTATCATCAGTACCACTAGCGCCGAAGAACGGTTGAAGAAGGCTCGCCAACTAGGATTGCATATCTCGGATGGAGAGAACAAGGGAAAGCATCCCAACACCAATAACGACAATGGGGATAGCCCCTCCAACAATCGGGACAGCAGGGGTAAGCAGGCTATGGTGGCCGATACAGCACAGAAACCCGAGCCAAAGCCGGCAGACAAACAATGGCCACAAATCACTTACTCCTTCGAAGATGGTCACGTCAAGCCCATCTTGGACATGCTCATACAAGGAGACAGAATTCAGCTTCCTCCACCAATACAGGAACTTCGGCCGACAGACATGGAGAATCCAAAATACTGCCATTACCACCGCTACGTCCACCATGCCACACACGACTGCTACCAACTAAACGGTACATCCAAAATCTCATCGATTCGAACGCTCTGGCCATCGACTTCGAAGAGGTAACTGTGGCAGCCAATATGGTGTCAGTATAATTTGGCAGCTTTCCTCCAACCGAGGCTCAAGACGGTGTGGTACCCATCCCTCTGGCGACAATGGAGATTGCTAACCTTCCACCTCCCCGAGATCAGGCTACGGGGCTAGTGCCCCTCACCACATCACGAGGGGAGGTCATGTGGGTCCATCCAGACTTGGTATCAGAAGTGACTCAGCCCACACCATCTTCCATTCGCGAGAAAAATAGTGGAAAAGTCAGGTCCTGCCGCACAATCTCGACAGATATCGAAGAAGCTACAGCCGTCGTCACTCGGTCTGGGGCACAATCCCAACCTGTGGCTGATAACTCGGCTGAAGATCATCAGCCCGCTGCGACTGACGCTCCGGGACCGGCTCAGCCTCCGACGACCTATAAGCCTAGGTCGAAGGAGACTCGCTTTGACAAATCCCTCCGAAAAGAGGCACCGTAGGGGCTGGAGAAGCCCTACAACTTCGACATCTTGGCGCAATTGGCCAACACATCGGCCAAGTTATCATTATACGAGCTTCTGAGACTCTCAAAAGATGTTCGTGCGGCTTTGAGCGATGCACTCTAAAATGCCGACGCGTACCTGGCTCAGGTCAACCTCACGGGAGAAAACCAGCCTGTAGATCTCCAAGACAGCGCTTGCACGGGAGCGATGCCCAACATTGTCTTCACTCTGCAGGACATGCTCATCAAAACCAACCTGCACGATCACCCGTTATACTACACTGGATACATCGGCGACGTAAAGGTGGATCGGATGCACATTGATCCTGGGTCTTCCATAAGCATCATTTCGAAGGGTCTGCTACATCATCTCCGCATCCCAATGCATCGCCTGACGCCTACAAGCACCGCCATCAGCGGTTTCAATTCGGACAGGAGCTACCCAATTGGGAAGATTCGTCTGAAGTGTCAGATTGGCGATCTCCAATCAGAAGTCATCTGCTACGTCATAGATACAGATACTTCTTACAACATCCTCTTGGGGCGCCCTTGGACACACGATTATATGATCGTGCCTTCCACGCTGCACCAGTGCTTCAAATATGTCGACAAACACGGCTTCGTGAGGACAGAATTTGCTGATATCGATCCCTTCAAAGGGGTCGAATCCTACTACTCAGACTCCTGCCTATACGAAAAGTCGAAGAAACACCTCGGTGAAGGAGAAGTGCAAGCTCGTGCCGAGACAGCCACATGATCAGAAGAACCTCTGACGATCCACCTCCAAGCTCGTAAACCTGGCAAGTCCGCACCCCTTACAGCCACTCTACGTAAGGACGCAATCAGCCTCTCGGCGCAAGAAGAGCAGATGATAATCCGGCTGCCAAGGTCTGGCCAAGTGCCAAGACCCACAACGGAGCCACTAACAATCAGGCTGCCAAGAGTCGGCCAGCCGCAAACGGAGAAGCTCAATCCCTCCGATAAGCCGATGACGATACGTCTTTCCAAGAAGAGTCGTCATCCTGATGCAGGGTTTGGGACTTCTAGCGAACCAACCACTCCCCGCCCAACATCAAGTATCAAGCTGGGGGTCGCTAGCCTGCCAACAACTCTACGCTCTGCTTCACCAGCTGAACCTCTGACGATCAAGCTGCCCAGGTCGTCCTCTCAGTATTCGTTTATACATGGGGTAGCCGAAGAAGAACTGGAGCTAGCCAAGTATGTGGCTGCCCACACTGATGTTCCCTCCGCAGATGATGTAATCCTCCTAGAAAAGATACCTTACTTCATCAATAAAGGGCTATCTTTGAACTACCTCGAGCTCAATAAGCTATGTACAATGTATGCTATGGAACATGGTATAGGCACTCACCTACACACACAGGTGACAAATGTGCACACCACAATCCAGCTTATTCCAGTGGAAGACGCTTACCGCATAATCGAGGGAGGGTCATCCAATCATCTTCGGCCGGAAGGACGATCCGCATCCCTTCACCATAGAAGAAGTCGACCTTGGGTCAGACGCTGGGAGACTGCCTCTGTATCTTTATAGCCCCCAATCCAAATATCTCATGCAAAAACAAGGGTACGATTTGGAGACTACGCCAGGCTTGAACTACGGCACCGGACGACGATTACCTTTGAAGCCACCGGTCCCGGCTGGCAAACCACGGGACTACTATAACAAAACTCGATGTGGATTAGGGTATGTAACACCCACGACGACCCCTGAGAGTTCAGATAAAGAATGTGACTGGCAGTCACATTCAATCGGGTCACCAACTTCTGACTCGAATACCAGCATCGGAGACATATTCAGACAAGTCCTGTCAGTCAACATGGCATTCGCCGACGCCTATGAGGAAGATGAAGACATTCCTGAAATCCTCGAGCTAGAGCCGTGGGCCCAACAGTTGGATGTGCAATGGGAAAAGCGGTTTGAACTGAGAGAACCCCCTACTGAAGATGAGGTTATACAGGTGAATCTCGGTAGCGAATCTTCTCCAAAACCAATCTTCGTCAGTAAAAGCCTAACAGAAGAAGAGCGAGAATCGCTGCTGGAACTTGTCAAAGAATATATTGATGTGTTCGCATGGAGCTATAAAGACATGCCGGGATTAGATCCCGGTATTGCTCTCCACAAACTCAACATTCGGCCAGATGCAAAACCGGTCAAGCAACAACAGCGACGCTTCCGCCCAGGCATCATGGATGCGATCGAAGCCGAAGTCAACAAACTAATAGCCAGCGGCTTCATTCGTGAGGAGCAACATCCTGACTGGATCGCCAACATAGTTCCGGTCCTCAAGAAGAATGGGAAGATCCGAATCTGTATCGACTTCCGCAATCTGAATGAGGCATGTCCAAAAGATGAATTCTCCCTCCCTATCACGGACATGATGATCGACAACACATGCGGCTTCGAACGTATGTCATTCATGGATGGCTTCTCGGGGTACAACCAAGTCAAGATGTCTCCTGACGACGAAAAGCATACGTCATTCCGAATACCGATTGGCACATACTGTTACACAGTCATGCCTTTCGGTTTAAAGAATGCCGGTGCCATGTATCAAAGAGCCATGAGTATCATCTTCAGAGACCACTTGCACAAGACGGTGGAGTGCTACGTTGATGACATCACCGTCAAGAGTCGCTGTAAGGGAGACCATCTGCAGGATCTGAAGACGGTATTCAACCTGATGCGAGCACACAATTTGAAAATGAACCCTACGAAGTCCTTCCTGGGCGTATCCAGCGGGAAGTTCTTGGGTTTTATCATCATGGCCCAGGGTATCCATGTAGACCCTGAGAAGACAAAGGCAATTATGGAGATTGGTCCCCCGAGAAATCTCCGCGAACTCAGAGGCCTCCAAGGGAGGCTAGCATACATCAGGAGGTTTATTTCTAACCTCTCCGGGCGATGTCGACCATTCACCCACCTCATGAAGAAAGGCGTCTCATTCGTATGGGACGAAGAATGTCAACGGGCCTTCGACAGCATCAAAGAATATTTGTCGAACCCTCCAGTCCTGGTGGCTCCGGTTGCTGGAAAACCATTCCTGCTCTGCGTACGAGCCATGGAACATTCCCTCGGGGCTCTGCTGGCACAAAACAACAAGTCAGGCCATGAACAGGCCATATATTACCTTAGTCGGATGATGGTTGGGCCAGAGCACCGATATACCGCCGTAGAAAAGGAATGCCTCGCCCTGGTGTTCGCCATTCAAAAGATGCGATACTATGTCGCAGGACAAACCATACATGTGACCTCACGAGTCAACCCTCTCAGGGTCCTCATGACGAAACCAGGGGCACTCAGCTCCCGTCTCGCTACATGGGCAATATTGCTGTCCCCCTATCATATGATATTCGTCCCGCAAAAGGCTGTTAAGGGTCAAGCTCTGGCAGACTTTTTAGCAGCCCACCCAGGCTCGGAGTCATCCAGAATATATGAAAAGATCCCAGATGAGGTCGCCGACTCGCACACAACCTCTCACAATGATATATGGCGAATGTTCTTCGACGGTGCTTCGAGAACTGGACCTAAGGGCAACATCGTCGTCGGAGTCAGGGTGGTGCTGGTTTCTCCTTCCGGATTGGTGATCAATCGCGCTTACTCTCTCACAGAACCCTGCTCTAACAATGTGGCCGAGTACAACACTTTGGTCATTGGCCTCCAACTTGCAAGAGAGCTGGAGGCAGAATATCTTGAAGCGTACGGCGATTCTCAGTTAATCGTCAATCAGATCCGGGGCTCATACGAGGTTCGCCACGAAGATATGATCCCCTATCACCAAATAGCGATCAACATCATTTCATCGTTTGAGGGGTTCTTCATCGAACATGTTCCCAGACTCCGAAATATCGAAGCCGATGCCCTAGCTGGCCTTGCCGCTTCTTTAGCGGTTCCAAACTATGCTCATCAATCGGTAGATGTGATAGGCCACGAACTGGTCTGTCCCAAGAACAACGTTCAGTTTGTGGCGAGTTATTCCGCTCAGACGATCGACGAAGCGCCAGACTGGAGACAACCGTTCATAGACTTCGTAGTCTACGACATCCTGTCTGAGAACCCAAAGGAAGCCACTTTCATCAGAAAGCGTTCTCTCAGATTCTTCTATGATACAGAGACGAAAATACTGTATCGTCGATCTTATGATGGATTATTACTTCGGTGTCTGTCAAACGCAGAAGCCAAAGAAGCCGTACGCGAAGCTCATGATGGTGTCTGTGGAGCCCATCAGCCTGGTCCTAAGTTGCAAGACCGTCTTCGCCGAATGGGCTACTACTGGCCCACGATGATAGTAGATGCGATAGATTATGGAAGAAAGTACAAAGCTTGCCAAGTCTACGCGGACTTCATCTACCAACCATTCGAATTTCTACATCCGACAGTGGCATCCTGGCCGTTCGAAGCATGGGGGATGGATATCATTGGTCCAATCACTCCACCTTCCTTCCGAGGACATCGCTTCATACTTGCGATCACGGATTACTTCTCCAAATGGGCGGAAGCTGTTCCGCTTGCAGAAGTCAAAACTTCGAATGTGATCAGCTTCCTCAAGCATCATGTCATCTATCGCTTTGGTCTGCCTCGAAAGATTATCCATGATAATGGTCCGCAGTTTGCAAGCCACGCCTTCTATCGGTTCTTCGACAAACACCGCATCCAGAATATTGCTTCGACGCCATACAATCCAGCAGCGAATGGGTTGGCAGAAGCATTCAACAAAACCATCATCAAGTTACTCAAGAAGTTCGTATCGTCCAACAAACGCGACTGGAACGAGAAACTTGGTGAATGCTTATGGGCGTATCGTACTACAGTCCGAACGGCCACTGGAAACACGCCATTTTTCCTGGTGTACGGGAGTGAGGCAGTCCTCCCATTTGAGACTCAAATACCCTCACTCCGCGTCGTCCTTACTTACCAATTGACGACGGACGATAACTATCGTCGCCGGCTACAAGAGTTAGAGGCCTTAGATAAAAAGCGCCTCTTAGCTCAGCAACGGATCAAGCTGTACCAAGCACGCATCTCTGGAGCCTTCAACAAGAAGGTCAAAATCAGAACATTCCAAGTGGGCGATCTCGCTCTGGCAGTTCGGAGGCCGATGGTCATGACTCACAAGACTGTCGGCAAATTCCAGCCAAAATGGGAGGGTCCATTTATCATCGAGGCTGTATTCTCCAACGGTGCTTACCGCCTCGTAAAACAAAATGGAGACTTGCTCATGTTGCCCATCAACGGCAAGTTTTTGAAGAAATATTATGTCTGAACGACATTTCAGATCATCGAGTCATGTACCCACTGGTGCCGCTGAACTCACATCCACAAATATTTTCCAGATCATCGAGTCATGTACCCGCTGGTGCCGTTGAATTCACATCTTCAACATTCTCTAAATTATCGAGTCATGTACCCGCTGGTGCCGCTGAACTCACATCCACAAATATTTTCCAAATTATCGAGTCATGTACCCGCTGGTGCCGCTGAACTCACATCTTCAACACATTCCAAATTATCGAGTCATGTACCCGCTGGTGCCTCTGAACTCATATCCCGGTCACTCTTTCAGATAGTAAGTCATGTATGATCATACCTCTGAACTTTCTTCCTGGAAGAGATCCTCCCTCATGATCCACTACCCGCACTCCCAGTGCACAAAAAGGGTAACAGATCCACAAATTTCCAAAATGGCCATGTCCTCATTACCTCTGAGTCGTTCCACTTCCGCCAAAAACAAATTACCCCCTACATAGAACTTCCATGTCCTTATTACCTCTAAGTCATTCTATGTACCCTCCTTCATTGAGCCCACTCCTGCCATGTCCTCATTACCTCTGAGTGGGAAGGCTCCGTCGAAGAAACCTTCATACTTACCATGTCCTCATTACCTCTGAGTAAGTATGAAGGTTCCCTTTCGACTTATTATCTGTACCCACAACCGGAGTACGCCAAGGATAATAGGTCCACAAATATTCCCCGTTGAGTCCACTCCTGCCATGTCCTCATTACCTCTGAGCAGGAAGACTCCACGGTAAAACCTCCGTACTTACCATGTCCTCATTACCTCTGAGTAAGTGTGTCGGTCCTATCTTCTCTTATTATCCGTACCCTGAACCAGGGTATGCCAAGGGTAATAGGCCCACAAATGTCCTCTGTTGACCATAAATATCCTCCGTTGAGTCCACTCCTGCCATGTCCTTATTACCTCTGAGTAGGAAGACTCCACGATAAAACCCTCATACTTGCCATGTCCTCGTTACCTCTGAGTAAGTATGTTGGTCCCCCTTTTCATCCTATTATCCGTATCCTAACCCAGGGTACGCCAGGGATAATAGGCCCACAAATGTCCTTTGCTAAATATCTTAGTACAGGCCCACCATTCCTCATCATACCCCGGGAGCCCAGCTGCTCCATGGCATTCTATCCCCCGATACCCCGAACACCCACGACCACGTTACCGTGGAACCGTTCTAGGTATCCCCAATCAAACTTGTTACCCGTACCTAATACCAAGGTATGCCATGGGTAGCAGGTCCACAAACAAGTCCCCTATGCGGGGCAAACACTACCACAACACCACAGGCACAACAAGCAATACAAATGAAGGGTAGAATCGAAAGAACTCTTTATTTGAAGGAAGAAAAAAGAATTACATCTTTTGGGACCACGTCCCTCTCAAAAAAAAAGAGAGAAAAAAAAGAAACAGAAACAAAAGAAGGAAAGGCCGACTATAGTTCGGCATTACACAATTCCAAAAGGCGATTCTTCACTGAGATGGCCTCCTGTTCGAGCCACTGTTTGGCTCGACGCTCAGCCTCCTCGGATAACCGCTCCTTATCATCCAAGCCCATGAGCTCCTGCCAGTCATCTTCTAACTTCTTCAGGGCAATTTCCAGGTCGGTCGAAGCTTGATTGACTCTGTCAGCCTCCTGAATAATTAGCTCCCTGTCAATACGGGCAGCCTCAAGATCAGACTCCAAGAAAGTCAACTTCCTCTGAAGCTCAAGGATCTGCTCCTGCGTGTCAGCGATCCCACGGGAGACAGCCGCTTCCCGAGCCGTGACATCTGCACTCTCGTGGCTCAAATGATCATATCGATCAAACAGATCGCAGAGCTCCTTCAGTACGGCCGGCTTGGTTTTATCCCGAGCAGCCCTTGTCTTCTCTATAGTAGCAGTGAGAGAGCCGCGTTCCCGATCTATAACAGCAGACAGATCAGCCTGCCGTAGCACCTGAAGCTGGGCCACCAGCCGCTCAGTCTCCAACAACTTCGCCTCCAAGAGCGCAGCCAGCCCTGCACCTCCAAGAAGAGTCTTAAGGATTTCATTTTGACCCTGGGCGCATTGCCGGGACAAGACGAAAGAGGTCCCTCTTTCCACAACAACCGTCATTCCCCTCCTCAAGTGACGATGAAAGCTGTCAACCACATCCTGTAACGCGTCGTCCAGGACCTCTGTAGAGGACGGCGTCAGAGAAAGCGTGGCCGGCAATATCGGAGGAGTGATGCTAGAACTTGCCACCAGAGGGATAGAGTCCGAGCAGAACGACGCGCGGATAGCGGATAACTCTTCCTCCGCCACCCGGAGAGCCTGGATACTCGGTAGGGCAGAAAGGTTGACTCTCTGGGCCGCAAGAACAGAGAAAGAAGCGAGGACCATCGTCCCCTGCCCCGATTGTCCCATCACCGGACTTGCCGAACTCGAGCCCGCAAGAGGACCATCAAGGCGAGCCAGAGGGGGAGGAGGTACCCACTTCTCCGCCAGTGTCCCTTCGATAGAGTCTGGCTCAACAAAGTCTATCCTCGGCACGGGAGGGGCAGGACCTGCATGTCCATGACGATGATCAATCGACGTGACCCGAAGGATATGATCATTGAGCAGATAGGCCTCCTCGCAAGTTAAGATTCGGCTTATCTTACCAGGAGAGGAGCATCGAGACTGCGGCTCATTCATAGCTGGCAGGGTCTCCTAACCCACAATCTCCAAATTCAAGTTGGCCAGCTCCTCTGACCCAGCCACCTCAGAGAGAAAGGCAACCTGATCAGCATCACCTGGACATAATTCAACAATTTCGGGGGCAGGCTCACCGGAGCCCCCGTCATCCCGAGTCACGACCTCGGCAAAACGAGAATCTTCTTCTTCTGACGCCTGCAAGAAGTAAGAAAGATGGTTAAAATCAGAGCTAGAAGAAAGGAAGGACCGGTAGTAACTTATTTACCTCTGACGCGGGGTCAACTTCTTCGCCCCTTTCCTTTATAGTTACTCCGCGATGTCGGGTCACAGCCAGTTTCCGAGAGCGAGAAATGCCACCGACAGGAGAAAGTTGTCTGCTACGCTTTTGTGCAGGACCGGGTGCAACGGATGACGGATCTACCACCATCTCATCTGGCAAAACAGGCGACTGATCCGCCCCTACATCTGCCCCCGGAAGGGAGGAGTCATCCCCATCATGCTCGTCGCCTTCGTCATCTACAACATCGAAATCCGAATCCGGCACTTCGACTCTGTTCTTTATCTTCCTTGACTTGGCCCCCTGCGAACCCTCATCCAGGCCGGTACCAACGATAAAACTGATACCCGGGCTAAAACCAACGGGAGGCTTGTTCACCATAACGTGGTACAAAGCCGCCATATACAAGATCTCTACCGACGCCTTGATAGCAGGAACGGAGAAAACGGTACGGGTATGGAATGTGTCATAGTAATGCCAGGCTCTGATGCCATCAAGAAGGCTGCCTTCAAAACCCAGACAAGAGCTAGGACTTTCTAGAAAAAGCTGACTGTATCCAAACTACCGGGCAAACCTGCTAGGCAGATAGGGTTCCAGATAGACAGTATTACGGTTGCGATACACCAGATGAGCAGGGTGGATGTTACGGAGCCACAAAAGCATCTGGCCGTCCAGAAGTTGAGGTGGCCCAATACCGTCAAGATGGACAGCCGCTATCTCCGCATCAGTAAAACGAGGGACAGATACGAAAATGTTGTACATGTCCGCCCATGCCAATGCCATCCGACAAGCACGTATGGTCTCGAATTCCTAAGACTCATTACGATAGCGAAAGATAAAAGTGTCGTCATCAGTTATGCCGTCTTCAGAGCCCGGCCTCATCAAAGACGGATAATGCATCAATAGCCACCCCATCAGATAATGATAGGGCAGCTCAGTCCGTTCAAAATCCTTCGTCATGTTGCGGGCAATGACCTTGGATGTGAAAATACGAAGACCACGGTGTATGCTGCACACCATGGCCGGAAGGAGAGCTAGCCGGACTCGCAGAACCAACTTTACAGCCGGAAGGATGAAATTGCGACTAATCCTCACGATAGAACCTGCTCCTCCCGAGACTACACAATTGCGCAGCCATATCATCAGGAATCCCGCCAGGAGCACCTTCTCTGACAGTTTTTGGGTATCCTGATAAAAATAACCAAAAGAGTCGGTTTGACTCCCAAATCGGTCATTAGTAGTGGTCACCCTCTTGGTCGACGACATCAAGGCTTTAACTGCCTCCCGGGACTGAGGACGTCGGGAAGTAACTTAGCCAGAAGCATCCAATGGGAAGAGATAGCGTACCCAATCCTTAGTATGGGGGCATTCCCTTCAGAGCTGCTTTCCTTCTTGGCTATTTGCTGACACGTGCTATAGTGGCACAACACCTCTTGATAAAGAGCTATGAAGCCTGGATACCGTCCTTCCAATTCTTCGAACTCCTCATTTGTGGGAGTATATACCTTAAAAGCTTTGTCCCCCCAGGGAAGCTTGGAGATCGCATGCATTTCGTGAAGCGCAAGCCCCATCTCCCATACGGGTGTATAGAAGGTTCCCGTACGACAGTTATACATCTCCAGCAGAGATATAAATAATCTCTTGTTTATGGGCAAGCCATGGCTGGTACCCTGAATCGCATGGTAAAGACCAATCTCACACAGAAAGGCCTCATACTTCTGCAAGATCCACATAGACAGATCGGTCCACGAGGCAACGGGATGTGTCCAACTGGGGAGCATCAGTCTGCCAATAGGATAAGAGCCCTTCCGAGCAAGTTGGTTCATGAAAGTGTTGGCAGTAGAAAACGTGAAGTTAGGACCCGGCACATTCAAGAAAGTACCTGGGGCTAGTCCCATAATAGAACAACTGGTGTGCACCTTGCCCGCACATACCGACTTCAGGCTATTGTTATAATGGATATCTCCCACAAACATCCCACTTCGGGTAGGAGTTAAAGACTCTTCCATCTTCCGGTCCAGTGGAAGCATATTGAACCAGGATAATGGGAAGTGACGCTCCATTTGGGGAATACGGATCGCCATCCCGTTAGAAACGAAATACTAGTTCTCTGACACCTCCAGAACCTGACTGTTCTTCACAGTTAAGGCGTCTCCGAAGAAGAACGCAGGCTTCAAGTATTCCCCTTCGAATTTCCCTGAGGTCATCAAAGCATTGAGAAAATAGAAAGGCTGGTTCTTGATGGCCATCAATCTCGCCGGAGGCTCGTCACCGGGAAACTGATCCGCCACACGCCTAACTATATGGTCGTACCTATAGCCCAGAGCAGATTGGGCACGACCCACCAAGGGCTCTCCAGCAGCATTAACCGACAAATTCACTGAGAAGAAGACAGAAAGAGATAAGTTAAAAAGGATGGACAAAAAGAATTGATGAGGTATTAGCAAGCTTATGCAGCTCCAACTCAACAGAGACGCATACGGCTTAAGAGAACGTTTATGCGGCTCCAACTTAATGAAACCTCATGTGGCTCAATCTCAGAGGAACACTTATGCGGCCCCGTTCAGTGAAAAGCTCATGCGGCAGTGCTCTCATAAGACCCTCAGGGCTCGAATAAAATTCGCACTGACCGTGTGACAGACGAGATCTGTGCGAATCTATGCAGCTCAGTATAGTTCATGCGGCTTCGTCGGCGAAGCACGCATGCGCTCACAGCGGTTATTCTTATACGGCTCGCAACTCAGCCATAGGGCAAGCATGCGGATCACGAAGGCTCGTGCATAAAGCATACGACGTAGCCATAGCAGTTAGGGTTCTTTAACTCGTGCAAAGTCCTTACCAGTAATAGGGGAATGAACGTCGGGGTGAGCCGCGGGGACGACGACCGATGGAGGAGCAGCCGCAGTCAAAGTAGAAGCCGCTTTGCCCTTCGACGAAGACACTGCCTTCTTCGCTGCAACAGTCTTCTTGGGAGCCATTTGCTAAATCGAAGAAGAAGATAAAGATCGGGACAGGGGAAAATTTGAAGTAAAAGATAAAGTAAAGAAGTTCTCTCTCTCCAACTCCTCCTATTTATAGGAGGACGAGAGGGGGAGGACATGTGGACTAATAACCGCCTCGTAAAAGGCAAAACCGACTCCTCGGATTTCGTCTTCGAGATTCACCCAGAGCATAAAATCCAAAAGATTTAATGAGCCGACCCTTGGGATTTCCCCTAAAGACGACGCTAAAACGAATTAGAGGCAATTAAAGACCCGCACACGTGGCAAGGAGCTATGCGGCTGAGCTATCCATGTGGCTGAAATAACTCTGCGGCTCGAAAGTCCCTGCGGCTAAGCCATCTATGCGGCTGAAACATCTATGCGGCCAGGACCCCTTATACGGTTAGAAGAGCTTGCACACAGCCATGCTTCTTATTTAAAGTATTTTAATTTTGCAAATTGAAAACTTTGAAGGGGGTCTTGTAGAAGATTGGAAAATAATAAAGAAAGATCCATGCGGCTAGAAAACCTCATGCGGCTCAGAAAGCCCATGCGGCTCAGAGATTTATGCGGCACAAGGGGCTATGCGGCTCTGTGATCTCCATACGGCTCAAAGAGAAGTGCCACGTAGCATACAAACAACTCTTCCATTACTGCATTAATTGCCTTGACGGCTGACAGCTCTGACAAGATGACAGCCTTGACACAAAGATGTAATTATGACTCTGTCATAATGACAGACTCCTAAAGAAACGAAGGAGATCTCTGACACAATCCTTCGAGATCCAGAAAATGCCACGCAGCCTAGACACGTGGACAGTCATATGCTGCTCGACCGGAGACTCCCCATGCAGCTCAGGCTGAAGTTGCCCTATGCGGCCCAGATCGAAACAACCCTATGCGGCTCAAGCGGAGGCTCCCCCTATGCGGCTCAAGAGGATGCTCCCCCATGCGGCTCACGAGGACCATCTCCATGCGGCTCACGAATGAGTTACCCGTTATGCGGCCATCTACATCCATACGGCCCCGATTATCATGTGATTCGAAGGTTCGGGGGCCACTCCCCAAGCAGCCTTGACACGTGGCCGGGCTTATGCGGCTCAATCCTCATGCGGCTCAGATCCCCTCAGTAGCTCCCAGGACACGTGTCATGAAGTCGATCAATTTCCCAGATTTACTACAATCAAAGATTGGGTCAAATCCTAATAATCTGGGACACGTGGCAGAAGAATGAAGTAAACTTATTCATTCAGATTCGCAGACATCAGCAAATCATCATCACGGAGATTTATTCCAATCAGCATTAATTACTGATAGGATTTGGTGCAATCTACATTAAATGGCCCAGATTCATCACCCTCAAGATTAATGGCCCAGATTGATCAATCAACAGGCCGCCGCCACTCTAAGGGGCAATCATTGCAAATCCTAATGATTGCATTCCTTTCTTATAAATAGCAAGGTACCATTCCCTTGCAGGAGGACCCCCTTTTCGAGATCAAAGAGCACCAGAATACTTGGAGAGAAAGAGCCAAGAGAGAGCAAAGAAAGCATTTCTTCAACGCCAAGCAATCTTCTGGAGTCAAGGCTGCATACCGATCGTCCAAGGAGTAAGGCAGAGCGGCCGTCGCTTTTCTGAGCCTCTATTGTCACCCCCCAGAATCTAAAATAAACAATTGTACTTAGATTGCTGTACCTAGGTTTTCGTCCCTAGGCTTTCTTTGTACAAACGAGTTTGTAACGTGAAGTAAAAGTCCAGTCCTCCGATAATTATTCTGTTCTTTTATATTTAATGGCAAACATGATGGCGACTCTGCTGGGGACAAACTTCTCCACATCTGAGGAGTTGGTGACGCAATCAGATGCAGCCAAACTTGGCTCTACGCAACAGAAGATGGTCGTCCGCTTCGACCAACAGGCGTTTGAAGAAATGCTCTCTGAAGGAAGCGCTGGCCCGGTCCAGAAGCGAATACCCTCTCAACTCTATCCAATCTGGACATAACAATTTAAAGACGAAGGTAGGACGACCAAGATATAGCTTTAATACTGTTCGATCACCCATGCTTACTTAAAATTATTTTAACTTAGGGGTCATGCCACGTCAGTGCGCTGCTGGCTGCAGTGAACCCGCAGTCTTGATAATTCAAATAAGTGACGACAGTGCACTGCTGTCTTGTCATCGCAAGTCATCAAAATTATTCCAATAATATTCCAAGAATGTCAAAGGAGTTTAAAGCATCATACAAGTTGATAAAGATAGAAAAAGTGCAAGTATCTTTTCTTCAAGTATAAGATCAGCTTCTTGAAAAGAAAAATAATTGATTAGGAAGGATAATGATCGAAGTCAAAATAAGTAAAAATCTTATAATCCTTATTTCACTGATATTCAATATTCAACGATTGAGAGGAAACTTTTGAATCCAAAAACTTAACTCGAGATTAATAGACAATTAAGTGAGAAGTTATTTTAAAAGTAATTCCTTAGGTCCAAGGAAAAGAATATAAGTGATACGAACTTATGATATGGCGATGTTTAGAAAAGACATAAGATAAAGTTGTACAAATGATCATGATTATAGGGAGAAAATGACCTAAGGCAAAAGAAATATAAACTTAAATTTATATTTCTCTAATATTCAAGATGGAGGGAAAATATATATAAAGCACTATGTCTACCTATTATGAATATATTTATACACAATTATATATGTATAGCCTAAGTAAATCTCAAAAATCCTAAAATATCATTCTAAGAGAAGGTTATCCTATTTCCAAGTAAAATATAAATTTAGATAGCAATAATACATATATTATATTTAATATATAATTTATAAAAATTATTCACAATACTAGAAATGGACTACCAATATATATACACATCTATATCTACATGGACGACGTTAGTCGCACTACATGACCACCAGGACTTGGGTTTGGTTCGGGCTAGTTTGGAACAACCAGGTCTTCTAAAAGCCAATAATTTTAATAATAAGTAATTAAATTATTCCTAGGATTATGTCACGATTTGGCCTGGTTTTCCTAGTTAGTACATACCTATACTCGGCCTTCTCTACCATGGCTAGAACACTAGTCAAAGCACTCGACCACA
>JANAVB010012741.1:0-7500 GCA_029216955.1 Iris pallida | reverse complement strand
AGACTTGAGTTTGACTAAACCCTAGACTAGTTGACTAGTTTGACTAAAGTTGACCTAGTTTGACTATATGGTTGACCAGAGTTGACGTTGGCCTATAATAACCTAGAATCATCTAGAATGCATTATAAATTTTATTTTTACCATCTTGGATGCATTGTAACCTGTTTTGTTCTAAATAGGACTCAATTACTCTTGTACGAACATTTATTCTCATAAGTCATTCAGGATCTCAGACGAGTACATTCTCTGATAGTTTCATACTTGTTAGGACTTATATTCTTTCTCTAGATTACTTTACTTGATGCTGACACTTGTTATCACGGGTTAGTACTATATAGGTCTTTTATGCGATGTTATCCCCTCATCGGATACAACGAATATTTCATGTTCGTGTACTTTATCATGAGCATCATTTACTCCTTGTTTATGTATTATTCGTGTACAAATCGTGTGCTCTCATGTACTCTCGTGTGCTCACATAATCTTCGTGTGCAATAAATCATCGTGTACGTAACATAACTTGGATGCATGGATCCTTGTATATTGATTGGGGACGGGAGAGTAGAAGTGGTTATGCGATCATTCCTTTAGTTTACTTGTGTGCAAACTCTTTAGCTTACTCGTATGCAACATCAAGCCGTTTACATAACCATCTTGTTCTCTAAATCACTTAGTCAGTTACAGTTCTTACTTACCATATAGTTGTTTCCAGTTTACAAATATATCCCTTATCTTTCATGTACATCTCTTACAGTACTTCATGTATCTTACTCTATTGTTTGTTTTATAATTCCTGCCATGATATAAACTGTTTGAGAGATATGTGCTCATTCCTATCCTGACTGGACCTGTTGAAAATATTATATATAACAACGATGAGTTCTGTCCTACTTACTACGGAGCAGGCCTAGATGACACTTGTGAGTTGGACCCCCAGAGGATTCAGCTCTAGCTGAGGACATCATCCCTATTGCCTAGGCTAGACAGCTAGGTTTTATCTTATTTCTTTATGTCTTGTATTTGACTTTATGAGTTGTACTATTTTCGGATGTTGAGATGTTGTGTCGTTTAGACACTTAGACTTATTTCCTTTTGTTTGTATGTTCTCTTTTGAGATTTCATATCTATCTATTCGTGCTATTTCTACCTTAGAATTGTGATTGAGTTGTACCTTCTGTATTGTCCTCCGTTTGGAGAGTATATCTTGTACAGGTACATTTATACTGTGTTAGATGTATGTGACCTAGGACAACGTTCTGCCGCTAACACTGCCGCATAGGCTGGACGTACCCACTTCTCGTGCCCTTACACTGGGTGCGGGTCGTGACACATTTTTAGTAGTGGCCCATGTAGGTCTAAAGTTCTGAGTTATGTCTCCGTTCGTAGTGGTACTCGATGTAGAGTATCACTACAACCTGCAGTTGGATATAAGATATAGTTTTGGGCTACTCAATCATATTTTGGAAAAAAAACTTATCTAAATTCATGCCATCTAAATTCTTGCTGTTAATTGCTTTCCTTTGAAATAAACTGTCATCCCTTGATTATATTGCTTCTTTCTCAGTATTGATTTCCTTGTTTAATCTGTCTTCAGGATGATATAGACACGATCTCATTGTTCCGGTCTAGGGGATACCACCGAGAGGTCTGCTACTTCTTGCCTGGTTCAGCAGGGCCCTGGGACCGCAGCTCCCCTTATTCCATCTCACGTCGGAGGTTCTGCCGCCTTTGGGGGTACACCTCCACCTGTTCGGAGGTCGATCCCAGTCATCCCATATGTGTTCCAGCAGCAGCCACCTTTGGGACCGGTCGACGCCGCTTAGCTTTTCGCCTTCTTCCAGCAGATGATGGAGGCCCAGCACCGCCAGTCAGCTAATTTTAGGCAGGGCATAGACAATGCCCACCAGCTGGCTATAACGACAGTGGAGAGGGTTACCGCCCAGCCGCAGGTAGGGCAGATGCAGCAGTATCAGCCGAGGACCCCGGGCATCCAGGACTTCCAGAAGATGCGATCACGAGACTTTCGAGGTTCCAAGGGGATTTTATATGCCGACGACTGGATCGAGCATATGGAGGAGATCTTTCGTCCACTACAACAAATATGACCTATAATAGCAGTTTTTCTATAGCGTTCAAGTGTCCCCGCTATAGAATATTATCAACAATAACGTTCTTTCTGCAGTGCTATAAAAACATCTATCTATAGCGTTTCTTGAATGCTGTAGAATCTATAACATTCATCTATTACTATGTTTGTATGTCAAAGCAGATCTCATATTTCAATCCTACGAGAAGCAGCATAGGTTTTTATTTTGCATGATAAAAAATAGACTATCACATGTATGGCGTGAAAGCATACAAATTTACGAAACCCATGAATGTATAGTAATTATGTGAAAGTCACACAAAGAGAGAACACTACAACAAAATAGATTAATAACAACACTTTTTTACGAAACTTTTTAAGTAACTGTCATTATTTTTTTTTGTAGTGATGACACTATACTAAAACGTGTCGTTATAATTAAGTATTTATCATAGTCAATGACACCTTTTAAACAGTGTCGTAAACATAAATCCAAAACACTTTTAAGGACACTAAAGATATCGTATAATATTATGTATTAAATAAAAAATTTTAAAAATGTCGTATAATATTAAATACTAAATACATCATTTGAAAAGTGTTGTCTAAAAATTCATTTCCTATGTTTTCTTTAGTTTTCGCCCGCTCCTGTCCCCTACAATTTTCATTTTATCGCCACAGCAAAATAATTTGGGACTGAAGCACAGGGGGTAATAAGCATTCCCTCCCCCTTTCTTATTTTTCTTCGTATCACTTTTTACTTTCCCTTTCTCTCTCCTTAGCTCTCTCTCGGACGTCGGAGGTTGGGACTTTTTCGAACATCGTCACTGCCGCATCGAGGTCCATTCTCTCTTTCATCTTTACCTCTCATTTTTCTGAGTTTTTCTTCGTTGATTTATTATCTAGGGTTAATAATTAGGGATTTTGTAAGCATCAGAATAGAAATGATATTATCTAGGGTTTTCTTTCTTAATTAGGATTTAGACGATATGGTTCTGAATTTCGTTTGTGTATATAGGTTTAGATGTCGAATGCATGTTAATGGTTGCTTGTTTCTTCACAACTGTAATTGCCCCCATGGTCAAGGCTCAGCCCTCGACCTACGTATCTTTGATGGTCCCAAACACACATAAATGGAGGTGTGGGGATTTATAGAGAGAGTGAGAGATGGAAGCTGGATTTTTTTAGTGTCTTGCATTTTTTTAGTGTCCAAGTCATATCTAGAATTCGACTCAGATAAATATCCAAGTTTCAACTTTTGTATAAGATACCAAATTCTAACTAGTTTTGCCTCCTATACGTTATCTTATCAACTGCAGTTTATTTATGTTCATAAGTTTCAAGCTCAGATCATTATCCATGTTGTATTTTGATATATCATTAATATTTCATATCGCCGCTGGGAGGAGGATGGTGCAACAATGTCACCACTTGTATAGACTACCAAAACACTCGTTTAGGCTCTTCAAAGGAAATAGCAAAGCAGATTGCCTTCTCTAGGATTTTAATCAATTACCAAACATTTAATCCAGGTAGTCATCTAGCAACTCCCTCTTCCATAACAATACCTGTGTTTTTTTTGTTCATAATCTAAAATGGGAATTATTTGTACCAACATATATAAATTTTCAATTGATGGGAACATGCATATTGCATCTCAATGTCAAGTCTTTCTAGTTCCAATGAAGAAACTTCTCGAATTCAACTTAGATGGCAATTGTTATCATACCATAAGCACCACTTGTTCCTAGACGTATCATAATTCCTCATTGCAGTAAAACTTGTTGTGGCGAGGGCTGAGGGTTATATAGTTGTATTATTCAATCAGAAGAAACCTGGTCTTGTACAATTTTTGCAAGGGGAAAGTTGGGTTTTAGAGAAACCAGAATCGAGTTTCCCATACAATATTTGTATCAT
This sequence comes from Iris pallida, assembly GCA_029216955.1. NCBI lineage: Eukaryota > Viridiplantae > Streptophyta > Magnoliopsida > Asparagales > Iridaceae > Iris > Iris pallida. The sequence continues at coordinate 3,497 of JANAVB010012741.1, read as the reverse complement.
TAAGAGGAATCTTTTTATTCTTATTTTTCTTTTGTGACAAAAAATACAGAAAGCTTGCATTTTATTTTGCTTGTGTGCATGGGAGGGAGAAGAGAGTTTCAGAATTGTGACAGGAAATTCTTCGTGGGAAGGACCACGTGCTTGCTACTCTTCACTCCCCATTCCTTAAAAAACATTTTGTTTTTTTATTCCTTGATATGATGTGAAAACTGTTTTATTTTTCAATATTCAGTAATTTCAAAATGTAATATTATGGCCCAGATTGAAAACTTGGATGCTATGACAGCAAGAATGAATGTTGATTTCTATATTTTAGTGTTTGGTCTGATCCATTTATTTATTTATTGATGTATTCTAGTAAGAAAAAATGTTTCTTTCTAAATATTTCAGTGATTTTATGATGCAATAATAAGACCCATATTGAAATTTGTGATGGTTATGAATGCAAATGAGAGCTTGGCTGCTAGCTATATAGTCTTTGGTCTAATTCTTAAATGCCCATTAATTAAATTTCTGATGTTCTGAATGAGAAGTCTATGCTATTGATTATCTTGGGTTATCCTTTTATTTTTCATATTTTATTTTATTTTATTTCTTGGTGGTGATGTGAAAAAAGAAAATTTGCTTCTTTTTATTGTATCATGATGTATTATTATTACGGCCCAGATTGAGTTTTAACTCAATAATGATGTCCTGAATGGAAAATGGATTAGGGATTGCAAAAGCTTTTATGTTGTTGGAATAATCTTTTTTGAAAGTTTATTAGGAAGGTTTCCTCCCTTAGAATATAGTTTTGGGTATACTTGATAAATTTCCATTAAGGAAAATGATGGATGTTTTAGGATTCTAATTTAATCAAAGTGTCTGTTGTTGAAATCTTGGCTAGTTTCATTCAATCAATATAAAGTCCAGAATAAAGGAGAAATAAACTATTTTGTTTAAGGAGATTTGGTATAATGGAAATTTTTTAGTCTAGACAGTGAAATTGATGTCTTCTAAGGTATTGGCTAAATTATTTAATCGCATAGGTGATTAGTTCATGGGGGCATACAAGTATGAATTTGTGAGTAGCTTTGGTATGACCTGTTGAAGAGTTCATTTCTTCAACATCATGTTCCTTACATGCAAAAGGACTACGATTCCAAAATTGTCTAATATTGGGATTGGGCCTTATTGATAAAAGCCAACCCCACTGTCATAGGAGAAGGCTTGGACGACGATGATGCTTTATCTATAGAAAAAATATTTTGATCCGAAACCTTCTAAGGATATATATATAGGGAGTGCTCTAGAACAAACTGCCTAGTTTTGTATTATGAAACCAACCTATGTGATGCACGTTGGATTGGAATTGCATGGTTGCGATTAAATGACTTTAAAAGGTGGTGGGGTCTACATCTTTTAACCTCAACCACTAAATTCTAATCCAATACATAAACATAGGATAATTCTATAAGACAAAACCAGCCAGCTGGCTTTGGAACATTTATATATATATATATATATATATATATATATATATATATATATATATATAAGGAAAATATATATATATATATATAAAGGATTCAGTTGTTTCAAATGAACCTTTTGGTTGGAATTCTATGTTATGGGTTAATATTTAGTCTATGTTGCATAGGACACAGGAAAATAGTGTCATACACATGGGCATTGTCAGAATATTAATCTCTGTAAGTATTTTTGATTTTAACAACCAATATTGCGGCTGTTCTTATAATCTAGTTACACTCTTGTTTTCAATCAAGATAACTCATTATTTTATCTCAATTGCAACTGAACCTATGAATGATTCCTTGAACTTGATAGAGGTTACAAAAGGGTGATATCTATCCCCCTGTTTTATACAGAATGATAGATTGTAAATGTTGTGCCTGGATCCATCCTTTAGTATATCTATTGATTTTGTTGAAAGTGGAAGCATCCTTCGTGGATATTAGTTATGTGGAAAGTGTTGTGACCAAAGGACAGGTCAACAGATTTTGTCACTGGCATGTTCTTGTGAGCATGAATGTCTACATCCTTCGTGGATACTACTTATGAAAAAGTGCGGTGACCAAACCTTCTGGTGCTAGTCTCATTCAAGTTACATGAATGTTCTATGAGCATCTACTGACTCCCACTTGGTACAATATATAATAATAATTACCAAACTAGTTTATAGAGTTGGATGGAGGGTTCTCTTTGTGCACGTGCGACCTAGAGGTTGCTTTCTGTCCAAATGTCTTCAAATCAGAACTTTCTCTGGATACTCATGTAGCTTCCTCTTCACCAAGTATATAAAGTACTTTGTAGAACACTTAAATTCCTTCTTCACATGAATGGCTACATTACTGTTGTAGACATTTCACCCTTTACATACTTTTCTACACGTCCTCTTTACCATGTAAGTACTGTCCATACAGGACTTGAATTCCTTCCTCTCACATGAATGTCTACATACCATTTCACCCTTTACATTTGTACACATATTTAGAAACAAGATTTATTTTACCCTTGGATACATTTAAGGCTACAGGTTTGCTCCTATTTTATCAATTTGAGTAGTTGCTGCTATTGAATTATGAGATGCAGTAACTAGGAGGGTTAGTGAGTTTAACTCATAGATCTTCCCTATGAATGGATCCATTTAGTTATGTGTCTGATATGGTCAGTTTTACTGCACAATTTTATTATTTTCTAAAGTTTATGTGTAAGATAAACTTCTACATAGCAATGTACTTCTTCAATGCTGTACTTTTGTCTTTCAAGGATGTTTCTATATGAATGAGAATGATCACTCGTATATTGATGATAGTGGAACTTCTGTACTCAAAGTGGTAAGTTTCAATTAACATTGAAAATATGATTGTGTCACTTTGGCTATACTATCAAGTCCTAACAATAACAGTTGGTTTCCATTGCAAGGATGTTGTTTCAATGAATGAGCATAATTGCATTGAGGCCTTGTTTGTATTAGACCTGCCTCAAAGTGGTAGGTTCAATTAACATAAAATGTAAGATCGTTTCACCTTGAAAGTATAATATCCTGCCCCTAATAATAACATTTTGATTTGCCTTGTAAGGATGTTGTTTCAGCAAATGAGCACAATTGTGTTGATATCAGATCGTTAGAAAAGTAGGAGGAATACTGGAATACAAATTCAACAAAGGTAAATATTCATGGAGTACATAGATACATGATCTTGTGTTAACTTATTTTTATATAATATGCTAATGTGTTTTCTTCTCTTTTGTATAGGTTGGCGTGTAAATTTTGATGGTTGTGGATATAAGCTAGAAGGAAAGTCGATCGAGTGCATTTGGCCTACAAACATTTTGTATAGAAATAGAATTGTAGTTCCCTTTCCGAAATTTTTTTTGAAATTTTTTTTTTAATTTGATTTAAATAGTGATTTTAGAATTTTATAAATGATTATTTAGTTATTATTACGGTAGTGATAATTTTAGCCATGGTTGAGTTTTGAAGTACCAGATGA